>JAQZBX010016033.1:16452-37002 GCA_029593785.1 Cabassous unicinctus | reverse complement strand
AAAAAAAAAAAAAAAAAAAGAATTCATTATGAGAAATCATGGAAGTAACAAGTCTCCTAAGCAAAAAATGACCTGAGAATTTAGGCGTGGATTAGCAAATATTAATAACAATCGCAACAACCAGCTCACAAGCAAATCAATACATACTTGTTGATGGAATAAGTAGAAACTCAAGAACTTGGCACCTCTAAGTTTTTAAATAAGATAGACTTGTCTACCGCCATACCGCCCTGAACGCGCACGATCTCATCTGATCTAGGAAGCTAAGCAGGCTCAGGCCTGGTGAGTACTTGGATGGGATATACTTAACTATTCTCACTATGCAGCAGGCTCTATTCTAAATGCTTTGCTTCACATAATCCCATCAGAAACACCCAACGTGTTGTGAACAGCCTTCAGTGATTGTTCAGCTAGCCCTATGGATCAGGAGGTAATCTAGTAAGGAAGAGAAAAGATATCAAGCCTCCTTAGAAAATAAAGTTGGTAAATTTGGAGGAAAGTCAACAAAAGCCTGTGGAGAAATAACACAGGGAGAAGCAACTGGCAGTATTATAGACTGTTTTGCACTCTTCTGACCTCAGGGCCACAGAAAACACAGTTGGAATGTAGCCAAATCAAGTTCGGCACAGACTAAGCCAAGTGCCACCACTCTCAGTGAGCTTGGAATGGAGTCCCTCCTCCTGGTCATGACAGCATGATGGGGGAAACACATGTAGCAACTGAAAGAGAGAGCAATCTAAGTCTAGCTCCAACTTGAAATAAGGTCTGGGGAAGTCTGCAGAGGACGAGGTGAGGAAGCAAGAGCTGGGTACCAGAAGCTTTTTCTCAAGGTTGGGTTATAACCAGCGCCAATGAGCTGCCATATCCATCAGTCTGTCCCACCCATCCATGCTGCCTCAGCCAAGGTTTTAGGGACTTGGAAGGGCTTGGGAATCCATGAAACTGCACAACACAAAGTTGTGCTCTAAAACCACAGACTATTGTTAATAGTACAATTATAAAAATGTGCTTTTATCAATGATAAAAAATGTTCAGCACCAATACAAGGTATTCATAATAGGGTGGTGTCTGGGAATACTGTATTTTATGCATGATTGTAAACCCACAACTTCTCTAATTTAAAAAAGGGTAAGTGTGTGGGGCCTGGAGCACGTGTAGGGGCCACTGCCCCACCCCTTACCCATGTCCAGGAGGCTTGACACTGCCTAAGAGGGATGTGAGATGAGACCCAGCAACACTGATTTGTAGAAATTTAGAAAAACAAGAGAACTGAGGAGTTTGAGATACTCAAAACCTTGTGAAGGGAAGCCACTGTGGCTCAGTGGTTGAGCACCGAGTACTGGCTTCCCACATAAAAGGTCCCGGGTTCAATCAACACAAAAAAAACACCTTGTGGAGACTTAATTGTAATGCATTTATGTGTTTTTTTTTGTCTTTCCATCTTCCCAAGTAGGACAAAAAAATATATTAATGCAGACTGAATTTTCTATCTCTATTCATTCATATATTATGACATTCTCATAAAAACGAAACTCTGCACCATTATACTTTCTTAATAACATCGTAAGATAGTAAGGCTCCTATTAATCTACATAGTGGGTTGATAATAGAGGTTAATAAATGTTTATCGAATAAAGCAGTAACTGAATGTAATATTAAGGGTCTAGCCTAATTGATCTCAAAAATTACTTCCAACCTAAAAACACTACAATCTGCAACAGCAAATGTTTATTCAAATAATGTCCCTCTGCTATTTTAGAATAGAATATGTTTAGAGATGATAAGAAAGTATATGGAGACTTAAAACTTTAAGGACCAATAAAGCATTCCTTAGACAAGTCTCCATCTGGCAAAATGAAGTGAGATGTGATAGAATTTTTCAGAAATATCACACCCAAAGTATGATCTCCTTCAAGACAAAGCACATGTGTGTTGGTTGGAGAGATCATTCACCTTTTTTGGTCCCTGTTCATTTGGCTGCACTGACCAGCTATCCTCATTGAATCCCTCTTTTCTTGGCTTCCCAATGTTCTCTTCCCACTTCACTGGCGGTTTGTTTTCATTCTTGTGCAGGGTCCCCTTTTCTCTGGCTGACCTCGGAATGCCCTCATACTAGGGGGTTTCTTCTCACTGCACGCATCCTTTGCTTTCCTGTGATTTTAGTTACTATCTGTACATTAATGACTATCAAGCTCCCTCTTCAGCTTCAGCTGCCTATCACTTGGGTATAGCTGGTGGCTCCCCAAGCTCCAGCATGTCAACCTGACTGCATCACCTGCCCCTCTCTTTTCATCCTCTCCAGAGTGAAAGGTACCACTGTCCATCCAGCCACACATCCTGCCTCATCCCACACATCCCACAAATTGCCAGGGACTGTGACTGCCCCTCCTAGTCATGGCAATTACAATGGAGACCTTTGCCCCCCAGTGTCCCTACTATTCCCAGCTTCATAGCGCTGCCAAGGCCAGCTTCCCAAATGCTCATCTGATCCCCACTCCCAGCTCAGAGCCCTCCAATGGCTTCCTATGGCCCTTAACAAAGTTGAAACTCCTTATACTGGATTCCCAAGCCTCTCCAGTCCTGGCTAGGGCCCAGCACTTCAGCCTCTGCCTGACTCAAGTATCTCTTCTCACATGCTTTGCATTTGCTGTACCCCCAGATCAAAATGTTTTTCCTTATCCAACCCCACCCTCTCCTCCCGGCCAAGGCCATCCCCTCCCCTTCAGCTTTCAGCCTAGGTGAAAGTTTTGCCTGAACCCCTAAATCAGCAGCCTTTCCAGTGCTCCCTTTGGACCTCTTCACAGCTCTCAGTTTAGCCCTTAGGCCTAAACGCTCATTCCCTGTCTACCTCTTAGGACCATTACTAGCTTATTAGCTCTTCACGACTGTGTTCTTCATTGTTCACCCCTAGAACCCAGCAAAATGCCTCTCACATGATAGGCTCTCAACAAAGATTTACTGAATGAATTAATCATTATTAGTATTTTACTAATGAGTACTTGACCTCTGAGCTGTTGATACAAACTGAAAACAACATGGGTTATAGAGTAAGTCAGACTTTGATTCCTGTCCCAGCTCCACAGCTCAAAGCTTTTTGATTTTCGAATGTACGGCAACTTTCTAAGGCTCAGTTTCCAAAGTTGTGAGGGCACAGTAAGCCATTTATTTCACAGGGTTGTTGTGAGGCTTAAAATACATAGGATATATGAAGTGTCCAGTGCAGTGCATTATTTTGTATTTTTCAAAATTCAGGGCTACAAAGTCGTTAATCACTGTATCAGTTAATATCATTGCTGCCTTAACCATTAGGCCAACAGGAACATTTTCAAAGTTCTTTATATGAGGATTTATTCAAAGAAATAAGGCTTATCCATTGATCTGGTAAGTTCATCCAGAGCCCTGCATTATTACTCAAGGCTTGTCAACCTAATTGATGTCTATTGCCTATCAACCTAAGAATTACAGGTATTGCTTCTACATTTTACATTTTTATGGTAACAAATCTAACAACATATAGAGAAAATAGTTTATTCCTTCCCAGGATGATTAAATGAGGGCAGAAAACACTTATGGGTATATTTTGAAAAATACTGCAGGCACCACAAACAGCACTAAAATGTATGCTAACCTTATAACCACCATGCTGCAACACTTCCTGCTGCCTGCTAAGGATTCCAGAAAGGAATTCCCCTTGCTGCTGGGGGATCTAAGGTGTTTTTTTTTCCCCTTTTAATGGTGTGTAACCGTTGCCTTAAAAGGAATATCCTATTTTTCCAGGGAAGAAAGGAAGGAAAGAGGGAGGGAAGAAGGGAAGATAGAAGGAAGAAGAGAGGAAGGTGGAAAGAAAGGAAGAAGGTGGGAAGCAGATGTGGCTCAATGGATTTGAGCTTTCGCCTACCACATGGGAGGTCCTGGGCTTGGTTCCCGGGGGGCTTCCTAAGGAAAACAAGCAAGACAGCGAGCTGACGCGACAAGATGATGCAACAAGAGATACAAGGAGGAAAACATAATGAGAGATACAACAAAGCAGGGGGCAGAGGTGGCTCCAGCAATTAGGCCCCTCCAGGTCCCGGGTTCAGTTCCAGTGCCTCCTAAAAAAAAAAAAAGAAGACCAGCACACAACAAACAGACACAGCAAATGCAAACAACGAGTGGGTAAGGAGAAATAAATTAAAAAATAAATCTTTAAAAAAATAAAAAAGAAAGGAAGAAGGAAAATCTAAAATTTTCCCAGTATCATTGTGTCTTTAACAGAGTCTTGCTTTTCAGATTTTATGGCACAACTGAGCCTCCCCAGCCCCAAAAGGATAAAAACAAATACACACACATACAGAAAAAAAACAAAACCTTTTCGATCAGGCCAAACGAGTGGCTTTGGAACCAATTACAAAGTACTGTAAGGTGACTTTTTAAATTAAAACTCTTAAGCTACCCAGTAAGTCAAGTAAATTGTGGCAGCTGAACACCCACTTCAAAAGTCTGGGTTCTAACCACAGTCTCCCATCCAACCCCTCTGAAATTCCAACAGTTCATCTGGCCTCCTGGTCTTCACTCTAACAAACTTTAAGAAGCCCTGCCTATTAAAAATCATAAGGATTCCCCAGTCCTTCCATGACATGGTCAGGGCAGGGGCATAGAAATCCCCACCTCCTGTGGGTGGCCCTCCACCCTGCAGTGCTGTGTAAGCTTTATCAAGCAACTGCAGCACCTCAGGATACGAACAAGAGCTGGTCCCTGGGGAGAAGGCCTTGGCAGACTTACTCTCACTTCAAAACAAGAGACAATTTCTGTTCTATTTCAGAAAGGGTGTTTGTGGTCTTAACCAAGGTGACCCAATTCATACTCTACTTTCCAAGGTTTAACTTTAAAAGCTTCAAATCACGGAATTGTGAAAAAAAAAAAAAAAAAAAAAAAAAAAAGCCTGGTCCCCAAAATTTCAATTCCAGCCCCCATCCATACCTCGGCCCTCACCTTCTTCTATCCCCCAAAAATGGCCCTACTCTCTACCTTCCATGGCACAGGAAACTTGACAAAGGCAGCAAGAGCCTTTTAGAAAATCTGCAACTTGTCAAAATAATGTTGACATAATACTAAACTACCAATGAAAGCTTACCCCCATCCTTCACCCCAAATATCACACGGAGATGCAGTGACATAAGAGTTAAAAACATTAGTTCTGTCTGGGGGCAGGAGAGGGAAAAGCAGTTGTAATACAGGGGCTCTTTCGGGTCTTAGGAATTGTCCTGAGTGACATTGCAACAACAGAAAAAGGCCATTTTATATCATCACATAACATGCAGAACTGTGTGGAAGAGAGTGTGGTCTACAATGTGAACTATGGTCCATGTTTAATGGCAAAGCCCCACAATGTGTTTATCTGTTGCAGGTGACGTGCCACACTAATGAAGGATGTTTATGTGGGAGGTGTGGGAGGTGGGGCAAATGGGAATCCCTATATTTTTTTGTGTAACATTTATGTAATCTAAGTATCTTTAAAAAAATAAAATAAAAATAATTTGTTTAAAAAAAAAAACAAAAACATTAGCTCTGAAGTCAGAAAGGCCTGGGCTCCCAAGGAAAAAGATGCCCACCATCACTAGCCATCAGGAAATACACATCAAATCCAAAATGAGATACAGTTCATACCCACTAGGATGGCTATAATCAAAAAGGCAGAGAATAACAGCATTGGCAAGGATGTGGAGAAATTGGAACCCCCACAAATTGATGGTGGGAATGTAAAATGGTGCAGCCACTCTTGTAGAAAATTTTGGCAATTCCTCAGAAAGTTAGACACAGAGCTACCATATGACCCAGCAATTCCACTCCCAGGTGTACACCCAAGTGAAATGAAACATGTCCACACAAAATGTACATAGTAGCATTATTCATAATATCCAAAAAGTGGGAACAACCCAAATGTCCATCAAAAGATGAATGGATATATAAAATGTGGTATAGCCATATGACGGAATATTATCCAGCAATAAAAGTGAAGTTCTGATACATATTACAACATGGCTGATCTCTGGAAATGTTAAGTGAAAGGATCCAGTCACAAAAGGCCACATATTGTATCAGCCCACTTATGTGAAATGTCCAGAATAGAGGCACAGAGTAGATTAGTGGTTGCCAGGGGTTTGGGATCAGTGGGTGGGGTTTGGAGGTGATGGTTAAAATGTGTATCGTGGTACCCCAAAATGCCCAGTGACAAGTGCATTCATAAATTTATGCACTCGTGGGAGACATACACTCAATTCTTTTGGCATTTTATATATAACAAAATTCCAACTTTGTCATTTTAAAAAACAGGTCTTAAAAACTCCTTTTTAAAAATTCAGTGATATAAAACTTGAGCAGCAGTTCTAGTAAATGATATTAAAAGGTTTATAAAATTATAAAACACCCAACATAGTGAAAAATAAAATTGTTTTACAAAAAAACTAAAACCATTATTGAAAATTATTGATATTCAGTGTACAGCAATGTTTAGAAGTTAGTAATTTTAATTTTTTAAAGATTTGTGGAACAGTGCTATTGATTTAAAAAACACATAAAACTCCTATTCTACCACTAAAACCAATATAGTGTATTTCAAGCTTTGTCCTGTAATTCTTGTTGATTTGAACCTAAAATATAAGATTTTATGTGGCTAACTGGCATAAAATCTCAAAGATACTAATGCTGGAGAACTTTTTAAATGTCTCCTTATATATATCAGAACCACGGTTAAAACGATTCCTAGTTTTACAATGAATGATCCAACACCTATGTATAGAGTATTTCCTTGGAAAAAATGGAACAAAATGAGCAATAAAAAAACTCCTTATTTTCTAAAATTTTGTTCTATAAATTATGTAAAAGTCAGATTTCTAAAATGGAGCCTATGTTTTCATAAACCTACAAATAGGTAAATGGAACACTTAAATTGAGTCCGTAAAATATCTTTGTTCTCTAAAACTAAGACCTCATATTCAAAGTGTCATCCTCAAGTGATTTTTTATGACCAAGTTATAAACCCCTCCAAAACGGGGTTTACAATGAAAGTGCTGACATCATGTTAACAAACTGAGCCCAGTAATCAAGGCATGTTATATTTATGAGGCAGGTAAAAGTCTGTACCCATTAATCACAGAGCCATATTGATGCATTCTAAGTTTAAGGTCCAGCAGAATTAATGTGTCCCATTTCTTGCATTGTAGATAACAAGTATAAAATTTGCAGGCATTTTTATAATTGCAGGCATCAACATTTTTCCAGTAATCAGAGAAGCAGCCTTGCTGAAACATTTCATTTATTTATACCTGCCGTGGTCAGTTTTTATACACCTGCAAACTTGCTAGAAGAATTTTCTTTCCCATAGATAATCATGAGAACTACATTTGCACAGACACAGCCTTTAATAGAGGAGCATTAAGATGATGAGTTCTACATATCCAGAATATCTAACACACAATGAGATTGTACCAAATTGTGATTAATTACCAAAAGAGTATTCTACTCCTAAATTGTAATCCAACATCCCTATATAAAGCAATCTAAAATGTCAGCACTCAGTCTTTATGACATCACGCCATTCCAATAATTCTGTTTTACAAGTAAATTCCTATTATACATTAATAAGGGCTGTTGGTGGCTAAACATTTTGCCTCCCCGGTAATGACTAGGTTGAAGGCAATTAGAGCAGCCAGGTGCAGCTGAACTGGGCACTCATAAAAGTTTTCAAATTTTACTGTTTCCGTTTGAATTTTGGGGGTGCATTCCAATGTGCCCAAATTAAAGAGGAAGCTATGTCCATATTTTCAGCTCTTGTGTGTTCCTACCATTCCCGATAACCCCCTTTAATATTTCTTTGCTCCTAAGAAGCCGATGATCTGAGGAGTTAAGTTTCAGCATGAGCATCTGCACTTCACAGCCTGTCACAGCGGCCACGCCACTCCTTAGGAGTGCACACACAGGCCCGTGGTAACAGGACGGCACCTTCATTTAAGACTTTCTGGGGCAGCCCTGACTAGTAAAATTGATGCATGAAAGAAAGAACTTTACTCACTTTGTTAACATGTTTTTGTTGTAATTAGCTTGGGTCAGTGAAGGAGACATCAAATTAAAGTTTTATGTCATAATAGGAGCGATGACTTTCCCATTACAAGAAAATCAATTTCCTTCTACAAACTACAAACACTACATAAAAGAATTAATAAGTGTAAAGACTTAACACATCTGAAGCAAGAGAAAAGGTTACCTCTGATGATGACAAATATCCTTAGAAGCAGATTTTTCAAAAAGATTTAACAACTTACTTGCAGTAGCATTTTAAGTGTGATGTGCCTTGGGAAATTTTCCTAACAGAATGACATTCCCTGGATTTTACCTATTTTGTAAATGTTTTCTTCTCTTTACTTTATAACACCCAAATCCATTTGATTTAATTCAGTTTTTTAAAAGATAGTTGAATGTTTAAACAATCAGTTTTATGATACCAAATGGCTGATTTAACTATGTTTTTCATTTTGCTTTTCAACAAGTTATATGAATACTCTATACATCAATCATCAGATAGACTCTTAAAATAACTACGTACTAGCTGCTAGTTTCATTTCATTTTAGAGTGTAAATTTTAGAGAGTAAATTGGACATAGTCACATCTGGGGGAAAAAAACTGACTTCAAAAGTGATCCCAAATAAAAATAAAAAAGAAACAAACAAAAAAAGAAACAAAAAAAGTGATCCCAGGGGAGCAGGTATAGCTCAGTGATGGAGCGCCTGCTTCGCATGTACAAGGTCCCGGGTCCAATCCCTGGTACCTCCTAAAAAAAAAAAAATTGTGATCCCAAATTTTCTTTCTTAGCTGTTTGAGGATTGTCCTTTTTGTTTGCTTTTATTTTTAAGGAAAACCTACATTTATCAGTATAGGATTAATTTTTTTTTATCCTATTCTGATAAATGTAGATTTAGAAATATACTTCAGAAATGCACTGTTGTTTGCATTAATAACCAAACTTCCCATTTTTTGAGGAAAAAGTACATCAAATGAAGACTTTCTGCAGACAATGACATCTTGCTTCTAAAACATGGACAGTAAGCTTCAGAATATAATCATTTTACCTATGGTTTTTCAAAATCACTTAGCAAGAAGAATGCAGGCAAGAGGTCATTTGTTGACATGAAATAAGGAATGGGAAAATTTAACCTTCTCTTCTTTGTCATGTTTCCTTTCTTTTCTTTTCCTGGATTAATGACTATTCTAAGAAAAACTTTTAAAATGTCAGTTTTAAAAAGGAAAAAGAGTCACACAAGGATTCTTGTGTACTATCTTTCCCCTCCCCTTTTTTTTCCCTAATGGGAACGTAGGAGGGAAAGAGGGGTTTGACAAAGGGTCTTTATTTCTTTTGAGCAATTATGCCAAGTCCCTGCTTCCCAGTGACTATCTCCCTACCAGCTTTTGAACTACATCTGTAACCCCTACGTTGACAGCAGGGCCTTGAAAACCGCGGGGGCGGTAGCGCTAAAAACATGTCCCTTAACAGAGCTTTACGTCTACTTAGGGTTAACATCCGTACAGCTACAATTTGCCGAGGAATCAAGACATGGTGACCAACAGCAGTTCCAACTCGTATCCTGTTTTAAAAGTGTCATCACTTTTTAAAGCCCACCTTCATTCTTCTACAGACCTCATTTCCATATTTAGCTAATCAGTTTATGATTCGGAGATATTTTGCTTTTAGGAGCTAGTTTCTGAACAGACGCCCTGTTTCATATAAGAAGCTCTGATAATACATTAATAAATTATATTGGTGGCTCGCCTCTTGCCATCGAGGCCCAATGAGGTTGCAGGTAATTAGAGGCTCCATTGTTGAACAAGTCTTTCTTTTCCCTAATTATAGGAGAAAACCTCAGGGAGTCCTGGCTTTAATAGTAGAACTTCCTGCCGCAGAGATCAAAGTCAGAGGTGAGTGTGATGAAGTCCGGCCAGGTTTGATTAAGGAGTGTCTCCTTTCCTTCTACTTCCAAACCTTATTCCACTATCCCCCAAAGGGGAGGGGTCTGAGACAGGCCTCTGAGCCGTCCTGCCTCTTTCTGGGGACCCCTCCTCTGCTGGAGCACTATTGTTTTCACCTGGCAAACCATCGTTACTCTACTAAATCTCTATTAGCTTTCTGTTGCCTCATGTGTTTCTTTTCTTTTAAATGGGAATGGATGTCTTAGTGAGCTTATATAGTCTCTCTTAGCATAAATTCATTCTTAAACTACTGAGGGGTTTTATTCCGTGTTAATTCCTTCCTCCTTGGTCATTTTATCAATGTCTCCAAGCTAAGACATTAATCAAATTATTAGCACTGCACACATTCATCATATTGTCAACCACCACCTATTTTCAACAAGAACAAAATGCTGTCCATGACACAGCCCCTTATTCAGCCAAACTCCAGTAGGCAATAAAGGGAGGGAAAGTACGTAGAGAGAGTAAAGCAATAATAGCATTGGGTATTTAAGGAAACTTAAATTTAAGTAGCCATAATTCCAGACAAAGGCAAGTCAAACTTGTATACAGCAAAATTACTATCATGGGGCTTTCAGGATTCACCTGAACAGCTGGAACTCTGAATACTAACTCTGTGAATGACAAATCCAATCCATCATCTTCTACACCTTTAACCCTTACAGAAAAGTCATAAAGGTCTGCAATTCTATTTGAAGATTCAACTTAATGGGTACAGTGGAGTCCAAAAATGACAATGACAAGGACATGCTTGTCTAGAGGTTTGATTCCACAGTGCTTTGACTTCTATGATACCTGAGAGTAAGTGAAAGGCCTCAGGTGAAAAAAAAATTTAAGCAGCTGTAGCCTCTTCCTTATACACATACTACCCAGTTTGTCAAAACCTTGCTTATGTAAAACAAAACATAAAAAACTTAAAAAAAAAAAAAGAAGTAAAGGAAACAAGAAAATTGATGGAGTAGTTATTCCATTCAGACTCAAAAGCCCATGTTGGATTTGGGTCCCCAAAAGTCCACACCACAGGTGTCCCCAGATCCATCATGAGGCCATCAGTCCACAATCAAAGCTCTGGCATCATCCTGCCAGGGCTTTGACACCAATACTCAAGGCCAAGTTACTTAACCTCTTGAAATTGCAGTTTCCTCAACTTTAAAATCAGTCTAGTGATGGGACCTTCCTTATCAGGCTATGGTGAGGATTAAATCAGACACTGCATGGATGGTGCATACAGAGCCAAGTACACCTTATGAATCCGGTAAACGTTAGTCGTCATTATCATCATCATCATCTTCATCGTGAACAATAAGCCTCTTTCTAACAAAGATACAGATGTCTAGTCAATATGCAATTCTAATTCTGGTTTGGGTTTCCTCAGTTTCCTCTACAATTGCTTAACTTGTCCATTCTTTATTTTATTTCTCATAACTTTAAACATGACTAAATCAAGGTACAAGAAGCCCACAGCTGACTTTTAATATAAATTCTGCACCAAGTATGTGCCAAAGGGAGATTCTTTGAGGGTCACAATGCTTTTTTAACATGCAAAATTTTGTATTCCTATCTACAGAAAGAATAACAGCCAACTTGCTCTGCCATTGAAGTGTCTCACCACCCTCTGAAACAGGTATTCTTGCTCCCCTATCATCAGGGAGGAGAATGAGGCTTAACTGCTTAATTTACCCAAGCGCACAAGGCAATTAATTAATGCAACTAGGATTAGAGTCAAGTTATGACTTTTAACCACACCTTCTCATCTCCTATTTGTCTTCCTCTTTTCCTATTCAAGTCAATTTTATTCTAATCCACAAACTTTTTTGGGTTTAGTTGTTTTATTTAAAAATTAATTAGAATTAAATATTTTTACATACATTTGAGAGTTGGACTTCTTCTACCACCCTGACCTTCAATTTTTCATTGTGTCTCAGAAGTCCATATTTTCATGAATATTCAATGTTTTCCTCTAAAAGCCATGTTATTTGTTAAGTTATTAAAACCACAGTTGTTAAACCAGGTATTTGTGAGCAAGGATGAGGCATTTTCCCTTGCTCCCAAAGTGCTACCATAATTTTTACCGCTAAGATCATTAACAGTTTAGCTTTCTGTATTTAGGTATTACTCCCATTATATCCACTTTTAGAGAAAAAAGAATATGGTTTTAATTTCTTGTATGCTCTTAAAATCAACTTAATACTAACCTGAAAAAAAGAAAAAGAATCCAGAATGTAGTTCTCAATGTAAATTTAAATACAAATTATAATGAGAGCACGGGGAAAATCTGTAAAGTAAAATTTGTTTATTACCTTTGAGTTTTAAAAATCAGAAATATGATTCAATTTAGATTCACATCTCTGGCAGAGTAGTCAGTGCGTGTGTGGTCCAACCAGGAAAATGTTTTCTTGTTTTAAGTTATACCTTAGGTCCTTGAATCCCACTTGACAAAACTTAAAGGACTCACAGCTTTCATCTTAGCATGTCCGACAGGTCAAAACATTATAAAATCAATTTAGCAATGACATTTGGTGCAGTGCAAGTGAGGTACTAAGAGAATTTTTGTTTTTGTTTTTGTTTTTGAGACTTAAGTACACAAGGACACAGCAACGTTCAACTTCCAGTTAAAAGAGGCTGAGGGGAAGCGGCTGTGGCTCAATTGGTTGGGCTCCCGTTTACCATATGGGAGGCCCTGGGTTCGAGTCCTGAGGCCTCCTGGTGAAGGCAAGCTGGCCCGTGCGGCGTGGTGAACTGACACAGCAAGATGGGAGACAAACAGACACAGAAAAACACAAAGCAAATGGACACAGCAACCACAAGCAACAAGGGGGGCATAAATAAATAAATAAATAATAAATCTTTAAAAGAAAAAAAAAAAAAGAGGCTGAGGTCTGGGGAAGCTTGTTGATAATGTCTTTTTCCTCTGATTGAGGGCATATTTGGAGCACTATACCACTCTGTTGACATATATAAAGAGTACCCAATGGATAGGAGTTAAAATTTGAACTACAGACATTATTTAATTTCAAGCTACATTTTAAACTGGCAGCAATTACCTAAATTTTAGGGATAAGAAAGCAAAGAGTCATGCCAACCAATGCCAAAGTAGAAGAATAAGGGGGAAAAAAGCTCTCATTCAGAGAAATAAAACCTCTGATTTTGGTTTCTTCTTAGTTAAAATATAGGGTTAGACTGATTTTTGCTGTTACATTTTCTGTCCAGAAAGTGATAAACAATTTTAATAGTGTAAAAAAATTATAACAGAGGAAGGAAGGAGACTGTTGAACTACTTCAAAGATCTGCTTTTAGAAATTTCTATTTAGAAATTTGTATCCATCAATGAATAATCAATATATTATTTCATATATATATTTTTAAAGATTTATTTTATTTATTTATATCTCTCCCCCGCCCGCTGCCCCATTGTTTTTGTACTCGCTATCTGCTCTCTGTGTATTCTTCTGTGTCTGCTTGTCTTCTCTTCTGGCAGCACCAGGAACCGATCCCAGGACCTTCCGGAATGGGAGAGAGACACTCAATCTCTTGCGCCACCTCAGCTCCCTAGTCTGCTGCATCTCTTATTGTCTCTCCTCTGTGTCTCTTTTTGTTGTGTCATCTTGCTGTGCTAGCTCTCTGCCGGGCCAGCACTCCTGCACGGGCCAGCTCTCCTGCGCAGGCCAGCACTCCTGCACAGGCCAGCACTCCTGCACAGGCCAGCAATCCACCTGGGCCAGCTTTCCACTCAGGTCAGCTTGCCATGCGGGCCACCTTGCCTTTCACCAGGAGGCCCTGGGAATCGAACCTTGGACCTTCTATATGGTAGACGGGAGCCCAATCGCTTGAGCCACATCCGTTTCCCTCATACACTTTTAATCTCTTTATTAAAACATGTCCCTCGAAAGATTTCTATAAGGGCTTCTATTCATTCTAGTTACCATGCACATTTGAAGAGAAACATAAAGGGGAATGTCTTTTATAAAGGCACTCTTTCATTTTGATGTTTCAGTACTTCAACCTGACTTATCATCCCCTACCTCTCACCATGAGTTAGAATCAATGAATTTGTCATTGCAAACACAAAGCTGCTGATTCAATAACTCCCACACATACACAAACACACACACAGCAGATTACTCAAGAATAGTTTCAAGGGTCCACCTAACCTTCCCCATCTTAGTCCCACAGTTCTTCAGTTTCATCCAAGTACATCCTTTGCTCTCCACCAAACACGCCACCATCACTCTATGCATTTGCTCCATCTCCCAGGTCAGCCCACCCACCTCAAGAAACCCCCTTGCCTTTTTGACTAATCCTCCAACTACCTGTCCTTCCAGAGAGCCTCTGTGACCTTCCAACATGCAATGATTGCCCCCTTCTCTGAACCTCGAATCCCTGTAGGATACCAAGAGGGAGAATGGTGAGACATAAGACTAAAAAAAAGGGGAAGAGTGAGCAGAACTTAGAGTGAGGCTGCTGTACAAGGAAACAGGAGGGCAGGTGCTGAATCTGCTTGTGAAGCTGGAAAAATTGGAGTGAGGGGGATAAGAGGGCCGTAGGTAGTAACCCTACCAAGAGATTTTGTAGTGAGGAAAAATCATGTGTAAAAGGTATGTGCTTTGGCTATGAAGCACAATAGGATATGACAAGCGGCAGTCCCTGGAGTTACTCTCTGAAAGTCACAGACAAGTGACCGGACCATGTAACTTGGAAATGATCTTTACTCCTTTGCCACAAAAACAATTGGTACCCTCATGCACATTGTTTTGAAAAATATTGCTCTCCACTGCACTGAGGGAAACATCTATCATCAAATTAAATACTATGTCTTCTATGTGCATGAATGAAAATGATTTACATGAGGACTATACCTTTTACACAGTGTCATGCATATATGTTGATGGAGGAGTCAAGAAAAAAAAATGAATGGACAAAATAAAACTGCAGCTCAAATTTGTTCTGGACAATTAATTTTCTTTCTAGAAAACAGTCAATAAAAGTCTATTTTATAAAGCATCGTCATTTTCAATTAATATTTTTAAATTTCTTATATGATTATCTCTCAAATGAACTGATGATAACATCCTGGCTCTCTAGCAAGGCCCCGCAACTGCAGGATGCAGACTGCAAGTAAAACACTGACTTACACTGCCCTCTGCCGGTACAACAACCACGTTTCAAGTTCCTTCGTTTACAAAGTTGCCAACAAGCAGGGCAGAATTTTGAACAGGCAAATTCAAGCCTAATTACTAAAAACAGGTTGTGGAAAAAATTACCAAACATTTTAAATACCATCTGCACCACATCAGGCACACATTCCTAATGAAAAGGGCAAATGTGTGGGAAGAGGTGGTGCCAAATCACATCTGCTAACTTAATACAGGGGGAGTTTAACTAACTCTTTAAAATATGCATTAAATTCACAATAATGTCTTAAATTGCCTCCTTTCCCACCCAACCCCTGCCATGCCAACCAACTTCTCAGAAAACAAACAAATACAGCAAAAACGAAATCTTGGCTTCCACCATTGCATTTCAGCCTCTGCCTAAATCGCCTCAGCAAAAATAACTGCATGTTACTGCAGTATACGAAATTCATTTTATAAGCATAGAATTTTTTAAATTTAGAAGCTGCTAATTTGCTAAAATGTTGCTGGAAAACATGCCATTTGTTTAAACACATACATGTTAACCTCCATTAAAATTATTACAGCATCATTCAAAAGCCTAAAGCATTTATTAAGAGTACATCACTAAGTCCTGTATAAAATGAGTTAAACTCAATCCCTGCCTCAGAGCCCATTTGCTAAAGTAGATGAATTTACACACACTGACACAAGGGAACAAACATCACGGGTACATTAACTTAAGTGAATGAACCCATATTTAGACCTGAGGTAGAAAATGGGAGGGTTATATGAACTGGATGTTTCTAAAAGGCAGGAGAGAGGAAATCACAGTTGTCCTCTGGGAGGAGGTGGGGTTCCAGGTAGATGCGTGAAGGGAGAAGGCTTGGTGAGCTGGAAACAAAGGAGGCAGCCACAGGCCTCTCCAGGAGGGAACTTACACATAGGAGTGGGATGAGACCGTGAGAAACAATCTCAGAAATTCCACGACTTCCCATTCCCCATATTACAACCTTCCTTAACCAAACCCAGGACCTTCTTGGCTTCTGCACAGGTTGCCTGGCTCCAGGCTGGTGGCAACCAGTAACATTCAAAGAGTTCCCAAAGGTACAAAGTCAGCTTCATGGTGCTGGTCTGCCTCAGGCAGTGAATTGCTTTACAGACTTATTTGACAGCTTAAACCTTCCTTCATGTGGAGGGGCAAGGCCTTAAGTTCTCCCACAGTTCTTTGGTCCAGTGTCCAGACCTGTTCTAAGCATTTTACAAATAATAACTAATGAAATGCTCAAACTATTTCATAGCATAGGTACTTATTAAATTCCCAGTTTTACATATGAGGAAACTGAGGCACATAGATGTTAACACCTTGCCCAAGGTCGCACAAATAGTAAGTGGCAGACCCAGGAGTCAAATCCAAGCAGCTGGTTCCAAACTTCGGTTCTTAACCACTATACTGTCTCATAGAACATAATGCATGTTATAATCCCCAAGTAGAAAACAAAACAAAATGCTGTATAGTCAGGATGGACTTAGTTATGCTGAGGAAACAAGCAAACCCCAAATCCCAGAGGCTTGTACTTGTCCACCCAGGGTTGGTGGGGACAAGGAGCTCTATTTATTGCCAACATTTAGAGATCCAGGCTGACAGAGCAGCCATTGGAGTTATCAGTTATCAGACCAGAGGGACAAGGGGAGGATTCAGAAAGCTTCGCATCAACAATTCTACTCTGGTACAGAAGTGGCACATGTCATTCCTTAATGTGCCAGTTCTTACCCAGAACCCATTGGCCAGAACCCATCACATGGGCCCATCCAACCACGAAGTGGCCAGGAAGGTGCTCCTACTATGTGGCCCCAAAGGAGGTTGAAACAAATATTGGACAAAGCATCATAAAAGAATCCCTCAAGTCATCAGTGACAGTAACATAATAATGTGATATCTCAGGTCAACAGATGACATTGTTGGCCCACTCTCAAGAGTGGACATACATCAAGTTGTTTTTCCATTTGCAGAAATAGATGTGCACGGAACATCCACTGGATCACTCAGCCTTATAGCCATTTACTCACCAATTCCAAAAGCATTTATAGGTACCACTTTATAATCTAGTTGAGGTGGGGCAGGTAGGAAGACCACATATACACATGTACAAAAACTTGATAATAATGTCAAACGAATATACAAGGTTACTAACCCAAAAAAGCTGAGGCACTCAGGTGGGAGAAGATTAGCAATCCAAGAAGTGATATGCATCTTGAAGGAAATAAATCTTCAGGTGTCTTTTAAACAAAAGGATAGCCCTAAAGAAGCCCAGATCCAAAAACAAACAGGCTGAGCAGGGAGAAGGTGATTGGCTGGAGCAGAGGACATTTTATAGACCAAATGCCACTCAGAGATAACATCTGTGGCTGAGGAGGTTAAAGAAGCCAACACATAGGCTGGGCCCATGAACTTGTCTTATCAGCTCCTCCTTATAGTACAGATGGGATTAAAACACAGCCTCCTCCCTTACGTAGAGGAAAGCAAGCCAGGCAGTGAAGGACAAATATTATATGACCTCACTGATATGAATTAAGCAAATTGAGCAGACTTGGAGAGCTATTGTCTGGAAGATAGGTTTACAGGAAATAGAAAGGGAGAAGAAGGTTGTAAACCAATTCCCACAGGGATGTAATCTATGATAAAATGAAAGTGTGTAATTGGGCACTGAAGGGATATGACAGGAGGGTAGTGATACTATTGGGATGGGCGGTACAGGTTTGACAGGTGGGTAGATTGGGGAGGGTAGGTTGGAAGGTCCATGGAACTGGGAGGGTTGAGGGAGGGACCAGGTGAACACTGG
The DNA here is from genome assembly GCA_029593785.1 of Cabassous unicinctus. Taxonomy (NCBI): domain Eukaryota; kingdom Metazoa; phylum Chordata; class Mammalia; order Cingulata; family Chlamyphoridae; genus Cabassous; species Cabassous unicinctus. Next base: position 19,048 of record JAQZBX010016033.1, on the reverse strand, counting down.
GGATTGGCGGGTATGTGGTTGAAAGTACAAAGTTAGGAACCCTCTTATGACAATATGACAAGAAAGGGCTACTGGTTTAGGGTATTGGATGGGGGGCATTCGGGACAGGGCGCACCTGGAGCAGGCTTCTAGGGAGTGTGCAAGTGATCATTTTGTCATAATGTGTTGTATCAAGGAGTGGAGACCCACATAATGAGTGGGAAGGAGTTAGACTCCCAACCTGGGGAGGACCAATATGTTCACAAACAGAGGGGTGGAGTCTCTCGAGAGCATGGGCAGTTCCTAATAGGGGAGGACAAACCAGAGTGTCAAGACCTCAGTGTTGTTGCAAGTAACTATGAATCTTGTCATCCAAGAAATGAAGCTGGGGGGTCGCCGTGGGCCTTGATGGGAGGGGAAGGGAGGAATAGAATAGATGGAACAGGGGGTATTTAGTGGACAATGGAAGTGTTCTACATAATCTTACAATGATGGACACAGGCCATGCCAAAATTTGTCAAAATTTATAAAAGTGTACAGTCTAAAATGTAAACCATAAAGTAAGCCATTGACCATGGTTAGTAGCTATGTTTCACTATTTGTATATCAGTTGTAATAAATGTACCATCCACATATAAAAAGGTATTAATATGGGAAGGGGGAAAAGGGGGAGAATGTTGGGTATATGGGAGTCCCCTGTATTCTGCATGTGACTTTACTGTGACCTAAAACTTCTTTGAAAACAAAATGAAAAAAAGTAAGACAGCAGGGAATAAAAGGAAGAAAATGTCACTCTATATACAGGACAACAGATATTACAGTGATGAAAGGCAAAATGTCAAAAAAAAATTTTTTTTTTAATATTCCAATTTTATTTTATTTTTTAATTTTTATGTATTTCATTTCTTATATTTAAACTTATCATTATTATTTCATTTTCCTATTAATTGTATTTGGCTATTTTATTGGCTTCACTTTTGAAGAAGCTTTGGATCACAGAAGGGTTACAACTGGGGCAGGGGAAGATCATTGGTGTGGGGTGTCAGTGATGGGGGATACATAGGAGGAAGTTCACCAAGGCATACATATAAGGTATATAAATGTGATCAAATGTTCATGGAGTATTGTCGCAGTGTGTGGAGATTCACCCAATAACTGAGAGAATATTGATTTCCCATCCTGGAGAGCTCTGCCATGTTCTCTAATGGAGCAGCAACAGTCCCCCAAGTGCAGGAGCAATGACTGGCGAAGGAGGATGGTCTGTTGATGGGTCCTTGATATTGACGACTATGCTTGTGAGCCTTTGCTCTTGAAATTGAAACTTAGCCTAGTGTTATGGGGTGCCTAAGAGTTGCCTTCTAAGACCCTCTTTGTTGTGCAAATGTGGCCTCTCTCTAAGCCAGACTCAGCATATAAATGCATTACCTTCTCCCCAGCATGGGACATGACTTCCAGGCATAAGCCTCCCTGGCACAGAGGGATTACTACCAAGCACCAACTAGCAATGCAACTGGAAAAAGACCTTGATTAAAAGGGGGGAAAGGTAAAGACAAATGAGTTAATATGGCTAAGAGACTTCAAAGTGAATCCAGAAGTCATCCCAGAGGTAAAGTTTATGCACATATCTCAGCAGGATCTCATAGACTGCCAAAGTGGATACTATCCCAAATAGTGGGCTCCTGAGGGCTCTGGAGACACCCAGGTCCTATGGTCAGGGCAGATAGCTCTGAAGTTTGGTGCCTTGCCAGTGGTCCCTACTTTGGAGTTTGTGCTCCTGAGAGTGACTGAGTTGGACTCAGTTATGGCTTCTCTACACATGGCTCATCTGTCCCTTCTATTTAAACCTATACTTGGTGCTGGAGTTGGTAGGTGTACATCCAAGAGATTGGATTCTTTGGGCTGTCCATGTTCCAGCTGGGCCCTGAGCCTCAGCAGAGTTGCAACACCTACTCTCCAGTTCATTGGACTCACCCAGGACAAGGAGGTGAGGATTGACAACCACCATACCAAGGAAACGAGAGAGCCTACAACTGCAAGCAAGAGAGTCCCATCCATCAGCTGTATGGGATCGAAGTCCACTCTCAATTACAGGTGGAGTGGACATCACCATCCCAGAATCCTCAGGATTGGGGAATGAACTATGGAATAAAGTGGACTTAATGGTATTCTACTATAGACTTATTTTGATTCTAGCAATGGAAGAAATTACAACATTGATGTGGAGGCAGTGGCGACTGGAGGCTCTGGAGGCAGGGAGAGGGAAAAACGTGTAATACGGGGGCTTTTTCGGGACTTGGGAATCGTCTTGAATGACACTGCAACAACAGATATATGCCATTTTATATCTTCCCATAACCCAGAATTGTGTGGGATAGAGTGTAAACCACAATGTAAACTATGGTCTATGCTCAGTGGTAATGTCCCAGGATGTGTTTATCAATTGCAATGAATGTGCCACACTAATGAAGGATGTTGTTTATGTGGGAAGGTGTGGGAGGTGTGGGGATTGGGGCATATGGGAATCCCTATATTTTTTTTATAACATTTTATATAATCTAAGTATCTTTTAAAAAATAAAAAATACATATTATTAAAAAAAATTTTTAATAAAAAAAAA
>JAQZBX010016033.1:0-16352 GCA_029593785.1 Cabassous unicinctus | reverse complement strand
TTAAAATTTTAATTAAAAAAAATACTGGGAAACAACATACTGAAAGGTTCAGATTTTTGATAAAAAATTTATATTTCACAGTGCTAGGTTCCTAGTCATTTTGTATTTCAGTCCTTCAGTTATTTCATAATAAAATAATCTTAAAACTAAAAAAAATGTAAACCAAAACTCTTGTCCAGGCACTGCATTTTACAGGCAGAATTTGAGACACAGAGAAGTGAAGATTCCTTGTTCAAGGTCACACAGCTCATCTGAAACCAGGTGGAGACTTACAGCCTGTTTCCGGTACTAGCTCTGTGTTCCTTTCACTATTACACAACTATTCCTAAATAAAAATATGTGTGGTGTTAAAAGCTGGCAATAGATAAGCACTAATGAACATATGACATGGGCTGAATTCAAGTGTTGGCGTACCTAGATTTTATGGATGAGTGGGAATGGGGACTGCCCTGTTTCTTCTATTTTAAATCTCCTTATATCAAGAGGCAAATTTTCTAATATATTTTCTACTATATCATTTAACAATTAGGTTAATAAACAAGGTTAAGGTAGTATTTTTCAAATACTAGGTCATAAAATCAAGTTAGCAAGGTCACAAGCAGTATTTTTTTTTTTTTTTTTTTTTTTCATTTTTAATGAAACACAGTACATATTTGTTTGGACTGTATTTTCATTGGCCAAATATAAAAAAGACTAATTTTTTAAAATTAATTGCCTTTGCCCAAGATGCCCAGGCCATGAGCCACTGTTTTTCACTGCTATTCAAGTAAAAAACTGGTTTTATAAGTAAACAAGCTGTGAAGGGAGTGAGAAGTACATGTGGTGTTGGCCCCTGCTAGCTTTTCTCCTCAGTGACGGTCCCCTGAGGCTAGAGAGAGAGCCAGGAGTCAGGTCCTCAGGGCGTTGAGACCCTGGGCTTGCAATTTGATCCTGTAGATGACGGGGAGCCAATGGTTAAATGGTATCCCACATGTCAAGGCAAGCCAGTAGATCATAACTCAACCCCCAGAAGATCATGGGGCAGGAAGGAAAAATGGAAGGGAGCCATGGAGATGACACTAAAGAGGAAGAGCTGCTTCCAAGTTAGAGTCAGGAGTTATACTGGGGATGAGAGATGTTTTTTTTAAAACCATGAGCTGCGGGGAGAACATGGGGATCTGTGTAAACAGGAAGCTCCCCTAAAGGGGCAAAATTCAGGGGCATACATGCAGCAGTCCTGTTCCTACACTTACTTCTCCAGGTGGGTACCAGGTCTCCTGCCTAAAGTAGTTCCTTTTACAATGTGACACTCAGTCATTTAGACTCTGAACAGAGAATGGCAAGCAGGGCTTCTTGCAGGCCTATGTAAGAATCTCCAAGGGAGGGGGGGCACTAGTTTTTAAAAGCATTCTCAATAAACTTGGATTTTTTTCGCTTGATATGCTTTTAATAATACAAACTATGGAAAGTAAAGTTCTACAATATCTTATCGGCTGAAGAGAACCTTTGGATTTCAAAGGGTTGACAAACCGATCAACTCTAGTATAAGCTGGTTCCATCAGCTTGCCTTCCTCCTAATAAAACAAGCCCACATTCCTCAACCTTTTCCTGGTTGGCTCCCCTTCTGCTTCCCAGGTAGTAGGTATCTTCAGCCTCTCTCACCCTCAGACATTGGCTCTCCCTACCTCTCTCCTCATTTTCAGCACATGATCTAGCCTCCTAGCTACCACAAAGGAAGTCATCAGATAGCAATCCCCTTGGTTGCTGGCCCCCACACCTGGATTTTTCCAGCATCTACTCCCTGCCTTTTTTTCAGGTGCCCAGACCAGAAATTGAACCCGGGGCCTTGTATGTGGGAAGCCAGCACTCAACCACTGAGCCACATTGGCTCCCCTGAGTTGGTTTTTCATTTGTTTGCTTGTTGTTTGCTTTTTTGTTTTTAGGAGGAACCAGGAACTGAACCCAGGACCTCTCATGTGGGAAGCAGGCACTCAACCATTTAAGCCATATCCGCTCCCCTCAACTTTTTTTTTTTTCCTTCCCTCCAGGAACAAAAGAAGTAGCCCTCCTCTGATAAAAGGAGAAGACTGTCCTCTAGATTCTCATCCTCTTCTACCTCCTCAGGGGCCTCACTTGGTCTAGCAGCCTGTCTCTTCCCATCAGTATTTAAACTGGTCTATTTGCCCATCTTTAAATGAAGAAAAACCCTTCCTACTTCACCATTTCCCAATCCTGATTGCAAAGCCTGGTCTGCACAACTGCCTCCCACTTCTCACCTTCCTACCTTCCTACCTTCCTTCCTCCACTCACACTTTGAAGTCAGGCTCACAAAATGACCTTATTGTTACTAAATCCAATGGACTCCCTCCTCAAGCTTTCTGAATCTTTTGGCAAAGTGCAACACACTGGGAACCTGTCAAACCTTCCTGAAACCCCATTTTCCCTCGATTTCTGTGACACCACACTCTCCTGTTTTTCTGTCCAATCTCTGCCACTCTTGCTCAATCTCCTTTGGGGTCCTCTTCCGCCATATCTCCCTTTGAGCAATCTTACCTGCTCCTATAGTTTCAATTACAGTCTGGGTGCTGAGGCTACCTAAATTTACATCCTACCTCCTACCTGTAGGCCGGTCTTGTGTATTTCCACAGAATGTCACTAGTCAGACATGTTCAAAACTGATCTCTCATCATCTTAAGCCACAATTTTTCTCTCCCTCAAGCAACCCTCATCTCTGTCAAGGCCACCACCATCCACCTGGATGCCCAAGTCAGAAACCTTGGTTTATCTCCAAGCTTCACAGACACTAGACCAAGTCCTGTCCATTCTGCTTCCTGATTATGTCTTGAATCCAATCACTTGTACATGATGGTTAAAATCCAGTCTTGGCGAGGGTTCAAGTCCCACCCCTGCCATTTACCAACTGTGGGACTGGACAAGTTCCTAGACCTCAATTTCCTTATGTGTGTAATGGAAATAAAAATAGTGCATACTCCAAAGATAGTTTTGCAGATTGAATGAGTTCACTCCTGTAAGACACTTAAAGCAGTGCTTGGCACAGTGAGTGCTATGTATGGCTAGATGGCATCATCAAGTTTATCATGCCTATCATCACTAACCTGCTCAGGCCTTCCTCAGCCCTCACCCACACTACTCAAACCCACTTTTAATTGGCCTCCCGGCCTCAAGTGTGCCTCCCTCCAAACCAGCCTCTACAAGGTGACCAGAGTAATCTTTTTAAAATGAAAATCCAATCATGTCACTCTCCTGCTTACAAATGTTTTCCTTTCCCTTCTCCTTACCAAGTCTTGCAAGCTCCTGCCCTGCCTCTTCTCCCACCTTTTTCCCTATAGCCAGCTTTCCTTCACCTCTAAGTCTGTGTCCTCAAAAGGCACCAGAAGAGAAACCTGCATTTGCAATTACTCAGCATTGCAACTGCCTCTTTACTTGACTATAGCTCCAAGGAAGTAGAAGCTCCCTGAACACAGGCATTTCATCTTTATATATTATACTTAGCCCCTAGACAAGCACCCGGCTCATATAAGGTGCTCAGTAACTGCCAAATGACATGAATAAATAAGCCTACTCAGAATTAAGCCTGCTAATAGAATATAAATTATTTTGTATAATGCAAGTGTTCACTTTTTATTTCAGACCACCCTTTAACAAAAGCATCTCTAGATTAGAGTTCCTTTGACCTCTGGGATGGCTTGCAATGTCTGCCACTAGGAAGTAAGGGAATTCTAGGATTCAGAATTAAGCATCTGATGGTGAGATGATTCATAATAATCACGATGATGGCGCAAGCTACCTGTACACTTAAACTGTGTTGGACACTGTGCCAAGCATATCACACACATTACTACAATCTATTTTCATGATAAAACTGAGAGTACCATTATTATCTCCAAGTGCATCAGAGTCCATAAAGGAAAGACCTCTAACCATGACCCAACTCCTTTTCTGAAATTGTTCACAAAACAAAGTCAAATGTTCTTAACTAAATGTCCTCTCCATCTGGTACCATGGTGGGCAGCTATGAGCAACTCTATGCTTTCCTAAGAAGCAACAGGGCAAGGTTGGGACTAGGAATGAGGGCTGCCAGCCCCACTTTCTCCTGATTTTGTTACTGCTGACATCCCTGGCCAACTTGCCTCAGAATAATCGGGGAATTATTTGTATTAAGGAATTGAAACTTTCATCTTCTTTTCAAAAAGTACAGTGTACTTTGTCTAAATGTCCAACATCTTGTCTCTCAGCCTATAATCAGCCAACCCATCCTCATCCCCAAATATCAATGCTAAAGGGTGTGGGGCTTTTTTTAACTTGCACTTAGACCAAATGAAAAAATTCTATAAAATTTTCACTGTTTCTTTGCAACTTCCAGCAAGGTTAAAAAGCGTTTTGGTTTTGTTTTTTGTTTTTTGTTTTTTACAGCTAATACATTCCAATTAAGAAAGATTAAATCTTCTAAACATTGGAAGCACACCAAAATGGGGGAGAGGGAGTTTGCAAGATGGAACAGCTTTTTAACATATTTTTAAAAGCTACCCAGTGACAAAAACAAAACTGATAAACAAGAAGAAGGGGTCCTCACTTTCCAACAAAGAGATGTGGCCTTTTAATCCCAAGATTTTGGTGCATGGAGCTATATCCTTGGCCTGCCTCAATACTGGAAACAGCCAAAAGAAGTTTCTGTGCTCTCTAAGAGGAGAGGCACACTAAACATCCTGTTCCTTGTTGTGGTTTTGATGATGTATGTCCAAGTACTTTAAGTCAAGTTTTTGAAAGATGCATTCTATTAGTCTGATATCTAATTTTGGAAGGAAGAGAAATGGACAGTGTGTTCCATACTTCAGAGTGATTAAGAGGGAGAAAGAGACAAGTTCTGAGGAGAGGAACAATGGAGAAACCCATCAGCTTTAAAAAACTTCTGTTAAATCAAGTTCAAAATAAACTATAAACCAGGGTTTATAAAACAACACATAGGAGTATATTTATAAACCACAATCCTTACACGAACTCTGGGTTTTAGATTAGCATCTCTGAGTTTGCTTAAAACTTATATAAAGTAAACCATACCAGATCCACTTGAAAAATGTTTTATTTCTGAGACTATTGATTGTTCAGCTAGAACTACGTACACATGATTAACTAGGCATACATCTTATTGAATGAGGAGGTTTCCAGCTTATGTACAGGGGCATGGAATTTAAGTCTCAGGCAACATGAGAATGCTAAGGACTGACTCTGCAAGTCTACTTTAATATACTTTCCTGAATTTTAGAGACAAGCATGTGAAGAAGGCTCTTTAAGCAGCATGATTACTGTCCTAGAAAAGGGCTCAATTTAATATAACCCTCAACAGAAGTGGCTTTATGCTCTGCTCACCCTAGACATAAACCTAAGGAAAACGAGAATGGAAAAGAAAACAGAATCACAAGATCGTCACCAATGCCCACTGTTTTTAAATTTTCCTGCCAATATTCTCAGAACCAAGAATCTGTGTCTAGAAGAGAAGAATCAGGAAAATGGCCAAGCTGAGTTTGTGGAACGTGATCACAGAGCCACCAAGAAACTGATCTGGGTTATTCATGTGAAAGCACTGTGCGTGTTGGCTTAAAAACTAAAATGAATGTACTGACGCAAATGTAAACATTTTAAAGCAGTTTTAGTGAAAGAAACTCCTCAAATACCCATGCTAATGTACCCTTAAGCATATGGTAGATATGTCTAAATGTTTTTGTTAAATGTCTAAATACTTAAACATTTTTTTTATATTTATGGCTACCATGTTATAAATATGTGTATAAGTACTATCAATTGTCTTGGGAAAATGTTATATTTAAGTAAATGTGAATTAAAATAAATGAATATTTTGAGTATTTTTTTATTGGGGGGAAGGGGAAAGAGATTGTGATGAATGAACCACAACCTTAAGTAGAACCTATCCACTTTTTGGATAAAGATAAAACTTTTACTTAATCTTATCAGTGAGTTGGTGGTAGCAGTATTCATAGATTATGTAACCTGAGAAATTGACAAGATAATAAAATAATACTGTAGTGATGTGTTTGGAAGCTTGCATTCTCAGCGTTGCTCTGAAGCATGATGTCTACTGACTTAACTTGGCGGTCCCTGCACACCTCCCAGCTTCTTTGGCCTCAGGACACAGTCCTGGACCTCTTCTTTACTCTACCTCCACTCACCTCCGAGGGAATCCTAACCAGTTTTAGGGCTAAAATGACACCTAAACCCTGACCTTTCCCAAGTGTCTGTCTTCAGTCTTGACCTATACCCTGAACTCCAGACTGCATATCAAAAACTGTTCACTGGCTAGAACCACTGACGTCTAACAAGCATCTCAAACTCAATTTGGTGAAAACTGGGATTCTGTTCTCCCCTCATATTCGCTACTCCCAACCGTCCTATCACAGTTCATGACAACCAAATCCTTCCAGTTGCTCAGGTCAAAAACTTTAGAGTCATCCCTGACTAAGATCATTCCTACACTCATGTCTCAAATCTAAACCCACTGACCCTACCTCTGAAGTATACACCCTTAGAACCACTTCCCACCACCTTCACGGCTACCACCCTGGCCTAGGACCATTGTCTCTGTCCTGGATTACCACAGGAACCTCCCAGTGAAGGCTCCCTGCTCCCACCCTTGCCCCCTTCAGTCTATTCTGAACATAGCAGCCAGAACGAATTGCATTATACTATTAAAGTATCCTCCAGCTTGTCACTCTTCTGCTCCAATCCCTCCATGGCTCCCCATCTCCCTCAAGTACATGCCAAGTCCTTGCACTGGCCTACGTGTGCAATCACCCCTCCCTCACCTCCTACTTCCCTCTTCCTCACTCACGCCAGCGTCCCGGGCCTCCAGTCGTTCCTCAAACATACTAGGTAGGTTCCCACCTTGTACCCACTGCACCAGCTGTTCCTACTACCTGAAATGCTGTTCCCCCAGATAGCCACACTCTCACCTCTTTGGATCATTAGTCAAGTGCCTTTTCCCCAAGGCTTTTCCCTGCTCATCCTATTTAATATTGTGATACCTGCTCCCTGATACTCCCTATCCCCTATCCTTGTCTTACTTTCCTCCATTATAGTTTCACTACCCAACATAACTTGTATTTCACTTACTTTATTTATTTCTGGCCTTTCTTCTCATAAACCATAATATATAAATTCTAAGAAAGCAAGAATTTTTTTACTGTTTTGTTCCAACTGTGCCCCTAGTACCTAGAACAGGCCTAGCACATAGTAGGCACTGAATATTTACTGAATAAACAAATAAGATTTATTCATACCTGATCCTACCTCTCTGAGAGAGTTATGCAAGGCACATATGAAATAAGGAATGTGAAAGTAACTGCTAGGTAATCTGACACACAGATAAATATGGAGCTAGCGTCATCATTACCATTGCTATTATACTGAAGTTGTGTCCCAATCTTGCCAGATATGGCCTGAACTTGTCATGCTTGAACTATGATTCCCCACCTCCCTTTTACGTTATCTATTTCAGTACAAAAGTTGGTAGCTGAGAATTCCCAAAACATTAAGATTTTGGAAAGGAATAGGTTCACAGACCCACTCAATGTCTAACTCTAGTCATTATTATCTTAATCAGGCATCTTGATATCACAAGTTGGGTTTTTTGTCTTCTCTCTTGAAGAAGGCTTGGGGAAATTAAAAGATTAAGTGTGATCACTTAAGATGAAGAGTGTGTGGTCTCCTCTTGTGTGTCAGAAACACTGCTTAACCTAAATAGAGGGGAACCATGTGCACACAGAGCTCAGGGGAGAGGACTCTGCCCTTGACTTCTGCTGGCCCTAATGATGGCAACCACGTCTCATGCAAGGTAGATCTCTGTCAACTCTCAAGGGACAACAGCTTGGGTTCGGTTCAAGGATCTCCATCTGCAAACCATAAGTATACAAAATATGCTTTTAATTCCAGGAGATACAGAAAATAGCATGTTATATTATGACACACCCAGAATTAGGTTTAGAGACACCAGAGAGAAATGATACGGAGTTGGAAGACAAATGTGAGTGTTTCACAGCCAATGGAAAACTCAGAAGACAAACTTGCTACCCCTACACCATGTTGGTTAGAAATGATTGTTTAAAACTCTGTTCCATGAGTTCAAAATAAACCAAAGCCCTTGAGAGGCCAATAATAGTACCTGTTACTCACAAAACTAACATTTAGTTACTGCAGATAAACTTCAGAGGATTGTGAATCCTGATGAGGGAGGTAATTAATCTAATTAAGCTGAACACATAAGGGTTTTCAAGTGGATAAAACTGCATCTCAGGACACCTGAGGCCGGCAGCTATGCCTGCCCCATTTAAGGAATGCATAGAGTTGAAAATAAGGCAGTCACAGAGAGCTCATCTTTTAGTTTTATAACAGGATTTCCTTCGTCATGCCCTGAGGCCCCTTTAAAAAGAAGCAACTTACAAAATTATATCCTATTAAAGACCCTAACTTCAAAGTTGGAAAAAGGACCGATTTAAGACTTAATCAGCTTAACTGCAAGACTTTGCTTGTCAGCAGCAAAACATACCAAGCCTGACTTGCTCCTCTCACATCATTATGTTGAGACGGTATTACCCAAGAAGTGGGAGGAAGAGGGAGCGAATCAGAAAGAATCACACATATTTCTAAGGAAAAAGTTTTCATTTTTCATTTTATGTAGGTGATTGACTAATTAGATAATATCAGAGCATCCTCATCAACCTTGGCTTCTTCTTTCTTCAATAAAAACTAAAAGACACATTATTTTGCATCTGAACTCTCCACCAGGAGTAACAGTATGTTCCCAAGAAGGATCAGATGGAATGGGAAACTATTTTAAGGATGATAAATAGGACAAGCCAATCGGTTCTGCTAGGATCCAATCCAAGCACAGTGGAGATTATCAGCAGGTATCAAGAACAATCTTTATTGTGGATGATGTCTTACATTTTACTTCAGTGTATGAAATGCTCCATTATAGTGACCCTAGAGAAAATGAATGAATCCATATCAGATTGAAGGATTTTAGAAATTCCCTACTATTGGTGACATGACATTTTTTCTTGCCAAAAGCAATGATTTTTCTCCCCTCTTGCTTTTGATACTAGTTTACCTCTACATTGGGTTTAATATTTTCATCACACACAAGTCAGGAAATCTGGAGTTAATGTTCCAATAGCCACCTTCCAAGAGCCTCTCACGCAGACAAGCACCTGGCATGGTATGCATCAGAGCACCGATTACAGCATTTCATCAATTCAATAAAGAGAACTCAAGTGTTACAAGACAACACTGGGTTCAGGGGGAGAGACATAGGATCTGACATATGTTTATACCTCATTATATATCCTCCTGCCAAGCAGAAGGTACATGAGACCATTTTTTAACATAAACATATAGGCCTTTCTTGCTGTGAGGATCAACCCAGTATATTTATAATTTCATTCACTGCATGGTCATTTTCCCTCCACTGTAAAGGAGATTCAGTGAATAAAAGCTATAAAGTGCAGCATTATGCTTGAGAATTTTAAACACACCAGTGAAGCAACTCACAGTTTTCATACCAAGCATACCTCTGACATGCTGCACATAAATATCCCTTTCAGCTCTGAATACCACGCACACCCATATGAAATACTGTACTATATATGAGCAAGAGACACAAGATTCCACTGACTTGGGAAATACAGGTCACTGTGTTGACACTTTCACCTCCCACACAGGCACCATGGTCAGGTGGGCTAGCACAAGACCTGGCCTAGAGAAATATACAGGGTTACAGTATTTCCTTAGCCCCTGGCAGGTTCTGAGCTTGGGAAAGTTATTTAGATTATCCCTCAATCGCTCTGTCTCTCGAAAAGGGAACGAACGTGACTACAAATTTACAAACTGCAACAGAACCATCTCAACTTTGAGCAGTTCCAAATGTCTCAAGCCACAAACATCAAGTTAATCTGTCATCTACATCTTACAGGTGTGCTTTATGGTTTGGCCCTCAAATACCACCCAACCCACAAAGCCCCACTAGGTTAAGTTTCCAACTCTAATTGAGTGAAGTATTGTGAGGCAGTTATCATGTGTACCCGTCTCTTGAAGCACTTCTGGGTAATTTAAAAACCACATACACGGGGAGTGGGTACAGTTCAGTGGTTTGAACGCCTGCTTCCCATGTATGAGGTCCCAGGTTCAATCCCCTAGTTCTTCCTAAAAATAAAAAATAAAAAAAAGTACCCACATATATACTACACACTTGTTGAACAAGCTCCAAGCTGAGCCAAGCCATACGTGGCAACTAGGACCAGGAATGGTGTTTGTCTCCATGCCAGGAGACCTAGAGTCCAGAAAAGTGCTTTAGAGCAGGGATTCTTAACCTTTTTTGTTCCACGGACCCCTTTACCAGTCAGGGTGGAAACCATGGACCCCTTACTAAGTCTACAACATACTGTGCATTATTTAATAAATATATCACATCCACACCAACACGTCCCCACAAGAATAATGTTTTTTGGAATTTAAATTCAAGCTCACGGGCTCCTTGTTAAGAACCCCTGCTTTAGAGGGTTGAGAATGTTCTTGGATCAGTAGTCACTGTGCTTCCCGCTCTCTAACCTGGAGATGTGTTTCACAGCACACAGCATGAAACAACCAGGAATATAGGGATCGAGTGTCTCAATCCACCTCCCAGACCAAAAACTACACTAGACAGTCCAAAGCAGAGACCACACCGCAGCAGACCAGCCGAGATAAGACAAGATAAACCAATAGGACACTAGCATGTTGTACTCATTCTTCAGATTAAGTGAAACGCAGTCAACCCAAGGTACACAAACAAAGCAAGAATGAGAGGAAAGGAGTTTTGCAAAGGCCATGATGACCTCCTAGGATATAACATTATCAGAACAAAATGCCATCCCATAGGGTTTCAAAGGTGAAAGAATAACCAGACTCACCATTACCATTAATGGACACTCATATGTAACTTTGTCTACTGTCAAAGAATACATAGAAAGCTCTACTTTCCAGATCCTGAAATAGAACTAAAGCAGTTTCATGGGGATGACTTATTAAACTAACTGTGGCCTGCAAATTAAAACAGAGAGACATATAGCTAAAGGCTTCTATACTGCATCTCACCCAGGCACATCTCCCCTCCCAAAAGGCACATGCTCTGTAAGAGTTAAAACACAGTCCCTCCGGGTGTTATTGATCCACTGAAGGATTGTGGTGAGCAGGATGCAGTGATGCTTTTCTTCAGAGGACAGGCTTTTTCAGAAGGCAGCATGATGATTAACCTGAGAATACGGCCTCAACTCTGCAACAGGTTCCCTACATCATATTTACTTGCACTCATTTATTCATTCAACATATATTTACTCAGTGCGTGGCACTGCTTCTTCCTAATGGACATACCCAGGTCCAATTAATTTCTTGGCTGGATTAACTTTCCATTCCTCTCTTCATGTTTACCTTTCCAGCAATGCCAAGTTCCTTCAGTCCCCAAGATTGCCAGCATCCTGATTTCAAACTAGGAGTGTCCTCATAATACCCCTTCCATCCTCTGATTGCATATGGTGGCAGAAGGAGAGCCAGCACCCTTGGTTTCCAAGTTCATCTCTACAGACTCAAACACGCTCAAGTTCTTTTGTCTTTGTTCTTCCCTGACGGTTCCCTCTGTTCCTCTAACATCCGCTTACTCACTATCTCATTGATCTGATTGTCCCATGAGGCACCTTGATTGGAAATGGCCTATCTCTTTCCTTATTTAGGCAACTCTGATATCCCACCGATCCTATACAGTTGTCTCATTTCATCTGATAGAAATATAAGCACCCTCTCAATGTGTATCACCACTACCCCCATGAGGGTGGTCTGCAACAATAGCAATGAGCAGTTTATAAAGCACTTCCAATTATACCTCCGCAAACAACACTGAAAGATATATTAACTTGTTTTACACACAAGGAAACCAAGGTTTGTATAAATTAACTGACTGCCCCTAGATATCACAGTTAGTGTGTGGCCAAACTGCGTGTAACTCAAACCCTGTCATCTGGTTGTTAAACCAGGGGTTCTTCCCTTCCCCACTCGGTCTCTGCCAAACCATACTCAGAATTTAGCCAGGAGGAATGCAGGATGCTGGGCACTCACCTTGCCACATCTGCAGAAGGCCAAAATGTGCCAAAAAGTGAAAAGAGAAGCAGCCATGACAAAAGGGACAGGAACTTGAGGCCTGGAATCTTAACTGGCCTAAGTGAATTTGAGGAGTTATTAGGAAAGAACCTCAAGTGAAGCTGCAAAGATTAAATTACAAACTATACTAGACATTTTACAAGGAACATTTGCACATCACACATGTTAATCAGTAAAAAGGAAAACAGCATCTGTTTGGCTCCTAAAGAGTTAGACTTTAAAAAGGAGCACAGACGAGGAGAATATTGACTACAAAGAAAAGAATTACAACTAGAAAAATTTAAAAACCCAAAACATTAAAAGAATAAGCATTCCAGGATTCTCATAAATGTGGAGTTCTGCTAATAAGATAAGGAGGGGGTAGGGTTCCCAAAAGAGTAAGAAGTGGAGATGGGCCAACCTGCCCACAGAGTAGCCCAATACTTCAGGGCTGCCTGAAACCACGTTCTCACCCATGAGCCTTCCCTGGGAGAGCCTTTAAAATTCCATCCAGGTTTTCTGTTTTCTCCTTATTCTTGTGAAGGGAATGGTAGAAAACACAAATGGTAATAAAATACAAAAACAAAATAAAAAAGTGGGGTGAGGAGATGACTGAGATCTGAACAAGATGGACAAAACACCCTGATTTTCTTGCCTACAGCTTCCTAAGGACCCTATTATAGTTACTATATCTGGTTGAAGAAAAGTAAGGAATTAACAATCTTGGCCCATTAAGTGTTTGATACAATCCATGTACAAAAGTATTTATGAATGAAGAGATATTCTGCTGTTCTGTTTGGTGAAGTAATGTTAATTAGATTAAATATTTCTTGGAAGTGAACTATAGGCCTGTCTGCTCTTTGGCCAAATCTGAGTATAGGCATGGAAGTATTGAACAGAAAATACTAATTTGCTTCTGCATTTGTGCTTTCTAACTACTGGGGACATTTCCTTTCTATTCTATTCTATTCTATTCTATTCTATTCTATTCTATTCTATTCTATTCTATTCTATTTTTGGAGACACCAGAACTGAACCTGGGACCTCCTATGTGGGAGGGAGGCACCTAATCGCTTGAGCCACCTCCGCTCCCTGCTTTGTTGTATATCTCATTATGTTTTACTCCGTGTGTCTCTTGTTGCATCATCTTGTTGCGTCAGCTTGCTGTGCCAGCCCATCACATCAGCTCGCTGTCTTGCTCATCTTCTTTAGGAGACACCTAAAGAAGACCTCCCATGTGGTAGGCAGGAGCTCAAAGGCTTGAGCCACATCTGCTTCCCAGGGACATTTCCTTTTAGGGTTTTGTTTAATTTGTTTGTTTGTGAGGGGCTTGTTTTGGTTTGTTTGTTTCTTCATTCATTAGTAAGCATTTTATTGGAGTGTAGCATTCAATACAATATTTCCCTTTGGTTTGGTTTTATGAAAAAATGTAAAACTAGGCCTCTAAAAAATATCATTCTTTCCTACCACATGACAGTCATAGGTCTTTAAGTAACAAACAGTACTCCCTTGAGGTAGTTCCTCATTAGTAAAAGAGGGGTAATATTTGTCCTATCCATCCTCAAAGTGGTTTTTGGAAAGCCAAATCAAATCATGAATCTGAAAGTGCTTTGTAAAATGTTAAAGAGTATCATTACATAGTATTAGCATGAGTATCTATGGATCAGGAAACCGGTAGCAAAAGTAGTACCCTTATCTTCAAGAGACTTCCTAGGGGTGTGTGCATGCAGGTACCTGTTTTCTATTAACAAGAGTAGCAGGAATGGCTTTGCACCTTCCAAGTACCATTATCATTACCCAGGTGCAACTATATTTCTGCAAACATCAGAGTCCAAGGTAGAAACAAAACTTGGGGCTGTTGCTTATATATCCAACCCTGAACAGTGTTGAGATTATGGTGCTATAGTGCCACCTAATTTTAAATCATTCTAATTCTAGAGCTCTTTTTTCACTTTGCTCTTGTTCCAAGAACTTGACTGATGGAGGGCATTCAAAATGTCCTGAACTATCCATCACATTAATAGAATAAAAGAAAAATAAAACATATGATCACCTCAATTGATGTGGAAAAAGGCATTTGCCAACATATAGCACCCTTTCTTGATAAAAACACTCAGAAAACTAGGAACAGAAGGAAACTTCTTCAACATGATAAAAGGCATGTATTTAAAAACCCCAGCTAATATCATACTTAATGGTAAAAGAGGGAAAGACTTTCCCTAAGGTCAGGAACAAGATAAGGATGCCTGCTATCACCATTGCTAGTCAACATTGTCCTTGAAGTGCTAGCCAGAACAATTAGGCAAGGAAAAGAAAGAAAGGCAACCAAAATGGAAAGGAAGAAGTAAAACTCTCCCTATTCACAGATGACATGATCCTACATATAGAAAATCCCAAAGAATCTACAAAAAAGCTACTGGAGCTAATAAATAAATTCAGCAAAGTAGCTGGGTACAAGACCAATAGACAAAAATCAGTAGTGTTTCTAAACACCAGCAAGGAAGTATTTCAAAAGGAAAACAAGAAAGAAACTCCATTTATAAAACACACCTAAAAGAATATCTAGGAATAAATTTAACCAAGGATGTAAAGGACTTATATGCAGAAAACCACAAATCATTACTGAAAGAAATTAAAGACAAACTAAATACATGGAAAGATATTTTGTGCTCATGGATTGGAAGAATTAATATCATTAAGATGTCAATACTACCTCAAGTGATTTACAGATCAAATCACAATCAAAATTCTAACAGCTTTCTTCACAGAAATGGAAAAGCTAATCATGAAATTCATATCAAAGGGTAAGGGGTCCACATAACCAACACCATCTTGAAAAAGAAGAATAAAGTTGAAGGACATAAACTTGCCAATTTCAAAACTTATTACAAAGGTATAGTAATTCAAACAGAATGTTATTGGCACACAGAAAGACAGATAGATCATTGGAATGGAATAGAACTTAGAGTGCAGAAATAAACCCTACATATCTATAGCCCAATGATTTTCAAAAATGGTGCCAAGTCCATTCAATGGGGAAAGAATAGTCTCTTCAACAAAGGATGCTGTGAAAATGGTATATCCACATGCAAAAGAATGACAGTGGATCCCTACCTCATAACATATATACAAAAATTCACTCAAAATGAATCAACAACCTAAATATAAGAGCAAAATTAGGAAACTCTTGGAAGAAAACGTAGAGAAATGTATTCAGGATCTTGTATTTGGTAATGTGTTCTTAGACTTTACACTGAAAGCACAAGCAACTAAAGAAAACAAAATAAACTAGGCTTCACCAAAATTTAAAACTCCTGTGCATCAAAGGACTTTATCAAAAAAGTAAAAAGACATCCAATAGATGGGAAGAAATTATCTGGAAACCAGAATATATAAAGAACTCCTACAATCAACAATGAAAAGACAAACAACCCAATTTAAAAAATGGGCAAAATTTGAATAGACATTTTGCTGAAGAAGAAGAAATACGAAAGGTCAATAAGCACATGAAAAGATATTCAACATCATTAGCCGTTAGAGAAATGTAAAACAAAACACGAGATACCACTTCTCATCCACTACAATGGCTAGTCTAAAAAGCAGAAAGTGAGTGCTGACAAGGATGTGGAGAAATAGGAACCTTAGGCACATTGTTTGTAGGAATGTAAAATGGTGCAGCCACTGTGGAGAACAGTTTGGCGGTTCCTCAGAAAGTTAAACATAGAACTACCATATGAACTAGCAATCCCACTTCTAGGTATATACCCAAAATTACTGAAAGCAGGGACTTGAACAGATATTTGTATACCAATCATAGCAGCATTATTCACAATAAACAAAAGGCAGAAGGAATCCAAATGTCCATTAGCAGATGAATGGATAAACAAAATGTGGTGTTTCATACAATGGTATATTATTCAGACTTAGAAAAGAATGAAGTTCTGATACATGCAACAACATGGATGAAGCTTGATCACATCACACTGAGTGAATTAAGTTGGACACAAAAGGACAGATATTGTATGAGTCTACTTATATGAAATAGCTAGAATATGCAAATTCAGAGGCAGAAAGCAAAGTATAGGTTGCAGGGGTGGATGAAAGTTAATGCATAATGGATGGAGTTACAGTTTCTGCTTGGGAAGATGAGGAAGTTTTAGTAATGAATGGTGGAG
>JAQZBX010016032.1:0-36903 GCA_029593785.1 Cabassous unicinctus | reverse complement strand
TAAAAAAAATTTTTAAATCCATGGAAGAACACTTCATAAACAATGAACCTTAAGTTAAACCATGGACTATAGTTAATTGTGCATTTATAAAAAGGTGCTATCAATTTTAACAACTGTTCCACACCAACGCAAGGGGCTGATAATAAGATGGTATATGGGAATCCTGAATTTTATGTATGATAGTTTTGTAACCCGCCTTTCTCTAATAAAGAAAATAAAATTGTGCCCCATCAAAATACATATACAACTGAGCATGATGAGGGAGAAAGCAAGAATTCAGGGCTTGAATCTGTGCATCCATCCAGAAGAGAGCGGCGCCTCATTGCTGCCTCTTGTAAAGCCCTGCTCCATCTCCTAATACGTACTCCTCCATCCTCATTTTCTAGAGAATAGATAAACTGGCACTTCCTTCCAAGCACTGGAAAGACTTGGGTTCCTATGGATCTCTGAGCATTGCATTGTCTGGGAAGTCTAATTCTTCACTGGATTTCTTCCAGGAAAAGGCTCATTCTCTTTTGCCAGGAAAAAGGAAGAGGTGGAAGAAAGTTCCAGGTGACTGGAATCAGAGTCCCAAGATTGTCTGCGATTCCTCTGTTATTTGTGTCAATTTAGCTTTCTCTGGTTTTTGTCAGATTAGGCAAGTGGACTGGGAAAAAAAACAAGAACTGAGGGTGACTTCCTGTCCACGTGATATTGAGGGATAATTCTCCCTGTTGTCTCTGCATGCACTATATCCATTTTTATCCTTGACTCTCTTTTTCAAGAATGTGTCTGTAGCAAACAGCATTGGGAAACAGAGATAGTGCATCTCCGTGGGGCAGAGAGCAGGTTTGTTTCCTGACCAGTATAACAAAAAGAATGTTTCCCTCCAGATAGACTAGATAGATTCAACCCCTTGTAAGACTGGGGGTTTTCTATGCTTGGGGATCCTCAACTGTGACACAAACTGACTATGTGTGCAGCATTCACCTGGGCTAGACCACATCCCCCTCATGGGACTTGGGCACAAGTGGAAGCAATGCAACATGACGTTCAGGCTCCCTGCTGTGCCATGAGTAATAAAGTCTCTGCTCCAGGAGTCTTGCGTCTTCTGCCATGGTCCATGAAACAATGACAGGCTAACTAGTTAATATAATAGAATAAAATTGCAGATACTTCACAGTTCTTGAAAGTACTCATTAAGTCCATAGACTCTACTAGACACCCTATCACTGAATCCCAGTTCTGCCACTTACTAACTATAGGATTTACTAGCTACAACAAACACAGCTATGCCACTTACTAACAACAGCACTGCTAGTTATGCCACTTATTGGCTATGTGACCTTGGCCAAGTTACTAAAGAATACAATAATTATTCATTAAATAGCAATAATTAAATACCAGTAATAATAATAAATATAATTAGAGTGATAATAATAATAAGCTATTATTTGCCAACTGTGTTCTAGACACTGTGTGATGTACTTTATATACTTAACTCTTTCAATCACAGTTGTCATATAAAATAGATATATTTATATATATATATAGAGAGAGAAATATATATATATATTGCTATCACAATTTTATATTCCAGCATTATGGGTGAAGATCAAAATGAAAACACTGAGAGTAAGGTGTATCGAAGCTGTAAACATAACTCCAAAAGTGAATGTTTTCTCCTCTTTATTCACCTGGATTTCACACTATGCACTTTTATACATCTCTTTGTTTCACATGCTAGCATCTGCCAGAAAGGCTTTTCACTTTCTCCTTCTTCTGCAAACTCCCCTTCATCCTTCACTCTTTAGGTTAAAAAAGAAAAAAAGCATTGCTAAGGGGAATGTTGGTTTTTTTTTCCCCCTCTAAGCATGTTCCCTTTCTGAGCTACAAATTTAGTTTCCTTTGGTTTCTTGGATAAGGGGGAGTAGTCACCCTTATTTCCAATGCCATTTCTCACTTGTGTTAATGGAAGAAAGTGATCCAACTTTTGTGCTTAAGAGGAAAAAGTGCTAGAGCACATTCCTTTTCCTCTTTGAGGCTTTCTCTAAAATTAGCCACCTGCAGTCCCACACCTACTTATCTTCTCACAGTGAGCCACTGAGGCAGGCTCTGCCTCATCCAGGGGAGCTGGAAGTGGTTTGGCTCCTCTGCTGGACACTGGGACTGTAAATCAGTTCAGCTGGGCAGGCCAGTGGGGGGGGGCAGAGGACTGGCAGAATCCCATGTTGGTTCCCAGTTTGAGCCACATTCTCTGATCCAGCTTTACTGAAAAGAAGCTGCTCATTCTGTCGTTCTCTTTCTCCTATACTCATTTCTTGATAGGTTTGGAAGTCGAAGGGGAGAATGGAATGATTAACTGGCATGTCATGAGAAACCCATCTGAGCCTCCCCTTCGCCTCAGCAATACCATTAGAGAACTGTTAGCACACTCATTTTCCTTTTTACCTGTCTGTTTACTAATGTAGCCGAGACAGGGATGGAGCCCATTGGTGTCTGGCATCCACCATATTTAGTACATTGTACACTGTGTACTAGCATTGACTATTGAGTATTATGTACTGAGCATGTAGTAAGTACTTATTAAATGAAATAACATGAGTACTCCCAGACATTCTGTTAGAACCTTCTTAGGTAGTTATTTCAGCAGTAACAGAGTATTTGCCCATTCCAGATAAGGTATAACACTTGATGGGCATGGACTAAAAATAGAGCAAGAACATCACTTATTAGAGACATTCAAGGTTTTTCTGTGTTCCTCTTCCACAAGTGGCAAGTCAACAGTATGAGGAGCTTCCAGAATGTCAAACATTCCTTGGCTTCTAAGCCTTGCTAAAATATTCTAAGAAACAAAAACTACTTTCCCACCAATGATGTTTCATTTAGTGGTTAACAAAGAATTTCTTAGTCATTAAAAGACAGATGGCAACAAAGAAACAATCCTTATCGCACCAAGAGCATCATTACCCGAAAAAGTGAAAAGATGGACAAAGGAGGGCATGCTTCAAGATCCCCCGGGACTAACGGACTTCATGTTCTGCCCTTGCATGTGATCCTGGAAATATGGAAGTGAACTCTGGTGCTCAGTGCTTAACACAGAGCATTTGCCACTCAACCGGGAAGAGTAAGATTGATTCCTTAGTCCTAAAGTAATCTCTGATTGCAGTTTCCATATTACATCTTGACAGTGGAAGCCTTAATTTTTAGCTACTATTTACTATTTACTGCTACAGGCCAGCTGTTTTATGTATATCATCTCATTTAATCTGCATTTTCAGATGGGTGAATTGCATTTTGGTAACTTGCCCAAGTTAAGTCAGTAGAGGCGCCAGAATTAAACCCATATTTTGCTGGCCCCAAAGTTCATGTGCCACCCTCCCTCTCTCAGGCTCATGTCTTAAGAGTGATCAGTCCCAGGAGTATCTTTTCAGGACACCATATTGTTAAATGTCTTGAATTGGTGAGATGAGAAACTGGTTCAGAAATTCAAATCAAACAGCAACTTGTATTATTTCTCCATAGAAGGGAGGTCACCTAGGGTAGTAGTTAAGGGTCCAGTATCTGTAATGTGACAGTCTCGAGTTTGAATGACCTTGAGTACTAAGTTCATCTCAGGAAACAGGATTGACTTCAGCCATAAAATGGAAATAATAACAGTATCACTCTTACTTACAGGGTTTGTATGAATATTAAAGGCATGAAGAGTTTAGCAAAATAGTTGCTTTCCAGTAAGTTATCCACAGACATTAGAAATTAAGCTGGAGACTATAAATGAAGAAATTCCATAGTAATTCTCATGGAACTACTATGACCCCTCCTTTGGATGTATTTTTGTAAAACAATATCTCATCTAGTAAAAATACAGTAAGCTGAAGTTTACAAAGAAGAAGCAAAGAGTTTTATGGAAATTGATATAAAATAACGGTACCTTCAAAGTGCATGTGTTTTACTGAATCCTACACTGGTATACAGAGAGATGGCAACATCTAAGCTCACACTGGAACATTGCTAGGAATTCTAGAAATTCTAGCTTATTTCTAGCATTTTTGTAACTTGGGGAGTGAACAGGTCCTAACCTTGTGATCAGCTGATGTTGAGGGTCAAATATGGCTATGGAGAGGGAGGAAAAATCTTTTCTGAAAAGCTTGTAAAAATATCATAACACATGGAGACTAGCGCACTTGTGATTCCACCAGATTTCTTCACACCTGCATGCATATAACACATCATTTTAAAAAGTCACTAACAACATTTGAAATTGGATTCATTTTAACTTGGAAAAAAATACCAAGAAAACTGCTAGTTACCAGTGGCCAAAAGGAAGACTCTTCCATACAAGGAACAATTTCTGGAGTTCTGTGAAAAAGCTAATTTTGTTCTTCTTCTTCTTTTATTTATATTACAGATATTTTACAAGTTCCATAAGACTCCATCCCACACAAGACAGTGAATCTAAGTGTCACAGAAGACTGAATTTCCTAGTATTTCACAGTTACCAAAACACCTGTGCTAAATAGTTTTCTGTGTATCAGCTGTGAAAACTCACTGTTCAATAGCCCTCCAAATTTCTCGTGTAATCCCAGTGGTGGGGGATTCTGGGGGCCTCACAATGGATTATTGTAAAACACATGGAAGGATAGTGATTCAAAAGCGTCATAATGGATAAAACACACACAGAGTACCAGCAAATTTCACCTACATTCCTTCTAGACCTCACTTCTTTCTACCTTTTCCGAGATGCTGCCTTATCTGAAAATTAATTAAGCAGAAACTAGATGGGCACAAATATCATTCTGAAGCTTAATTAGCAAATGCTTTTTAACTTCACAACAGGTCTTAGCTTGTTGGTTACTTTGTTTCTTAAGAGAGGAGAAAGCCAAGCGGTATTATTCTTTGCTTCCTTTCAGAGAGGAAACAAGCTTGGAAATTTAAAAATAGATCAAGGGATGCTCAGAGGGCAGCTCCCTAGCAACCCAAGCTGCATTGCTGGTATGTTAAGACAAGAGGCCTGCGTTCTGCCAGGTATGTCAGCAAGCCACTCCCACTGAGAGCAAAGACATGGACCATGGATGGACAGGAACTGGTACAGCTATAGAGAAGCCACACAGGTGGGACAAAGAGCCACATATAGTCACCCAAGCCCCCGGCACTACAATCATGGCAAGCCATCTGCATTATCTATCCCAGGGGGACCTGTGCCAATCGATTGTGCTCTGCAAGTTTCTCAGGTACACTCCCTAGTAAGGCTTTTAGCCCATCCCTCGGGGTTAGAGAGGTTGGAGGAGGGGAAATCTCTGGGTCATCAAAGGACCAAGGAGAAGAGAATTTGCTTCTGAAATGTTTGCCGTTTGACAATCAAAAAGCATGGCTCTGCCTTTTCTTTATTAAATAACAAAGGAGAAAATGAAAAGCTGGAATGTTTACTGATAGTTCTTGTGCCTGGTGCTGTGGAGCTTGTTTTTGAGGCTCTGATGTGGGGGGGGGGGGCAAAATCCTTCATGTCATATAGCTGCAGAGTACAGGCGCCCCAGTGTGCACTGTAAAAATATCATAGAAAAATATGACATCAAATTGTCTGCCTACGATGATACCATTTCTTATTAAAATAAAAAGAAGAAAGGTATAGAGACTAACAATGCATTTCTTTTTCTTGCTCAGATTTCCTACAAGGAAAGCTACCTCAATGTTCAAGATGTTAAAACGTGTCCTCACGTCAAAAAGTAGAATAATTAAGCATTCAATGCCAGCCCATCAAAGAGATGTTTTTCCTCATTTTTTTTTATGTTTTAGTTTTTGTCTTGCTTGTCCAAAATGTCTTTTGAAGGAAAATTATGTTTACTCAAAATAATTTCTTTCCCTTTTTTTATGACAGTGTTCTCAAATGGTCAATCACTCACTACTTTTTGTAGAGACACATTTTTTTTTCTTTTTTGACTTTTTCTAATTTATAAAAAATTAAAAAAAGAATAATGGACAATGTGGTGATCAGGTAATTCACCATCAGATGTAAAGAGAAAGCTTTATATCTCAAGTGTAGATGTTTACCTCCCACCCACATTTCTTTCCCATACACTTAGAGTAACTCTGAATTTGTTGTGTATCACTCCCAAGCATTTTTATACTTTCATTTATATGCATATATCTGTAAAAACTAGTTTTTTCATGTTTCCAAACACTTTATAAGTGGTGTTCTATTTATGGATCTTTCTAAAACTTGCCTTAAAATAATCCTTAAGATTATGTTTTTGAGATTTATCCATGTTAATGCATTTATCTTGATTTCATATACTATCCACTTGAATAAGTATACCACAATTTAATTATACACTTTTTTCAACTATCTAATACCCAATTTCCATTTGTTGGTACAATTATAAAGAATGTTGATAATATCATACTTGTTCATAGATTTAGATAAATTCTTATCTGCTCAGGCTCAATATGTCCAACATATGTATTGCCACCTAGCTCCCCACATATCCTATGAGGTTGTTGCTTTTATTTTAATTAAATTATTTTGTACTTATATAAGGTACTTCTAGCAGGCTATATGCTTTATACAATATACTCCTCATTGCAATAATCTAAAGTAGGTAATTTTATCTCCATCAGAAGGTACAGAATAGGAAACTGGGGATCAGAGAATTGATGTAATTAGCAAGCATATTGCAGCTGTCTGTCAAATATACATCTCAACCCAAATCTGTCCTCTAAACAACCACACTCTACTGCTACACATGGACAGAAAACTTACTCCATCAGCCTCATCCTCCACAGTAAAAATTTGTTGAGCATGAATCTAATAAATTCTTATTTAAATACACATTAAATGCATTTAATATTACCAATTAATGCACATTAGGAAACAAAAGTTTTTAAAATGATAACATAAGAATGAAATATTATTTTATTTTATATTATTTATTAATGTTCCAAAATTTCATGCTTTTTCTAAAATATATTAATAACAGTTATTATTATTATTGCCATATATACAATGGATAGCAGTATTATTTTGGGGAATAGGCATTTTATTGTTATTGTGGTTAATTAGAAGCTTAAGAATGGGGAAACTATTATATTTGGATGTTAGGAAAACAAAGGCATATATGTGAATTGGCTTATTTGATATCTCTTCTATTGTTTCTTTCTGTATTTCAGGGGCTAGAAGTATAAGAATAATATTATTATCCCAATATATTTTTATTGACAGCAAATTGATTAAATATGACCTATTTGTTATAGTGATTCACAGGTCTAGTTGGAAGTTCAGTTTTTTTAAACACATATTCTTAATCATTGTCATTGATAAAAAGGAAACCTCATAAATCATGGACTGTGCATACTAAATCATGATACTCATTGTTCAATCTCATCTACCAATTATGTAAAAATACATAAGATAATTCATAAATTTTGATCTTCTTTAATATCATTCAGCATTCTTGCAAAATATTAATAAAGTGTTGTTTTATTATATTTGTAAAATAGTTCAACACTCAACTTGAAAATATTATTTGTAAAATTTTAAAATAGATTAGAAAACACCATTTCCAAATTTTTATGTGCTCAGAGATGAGGTTATTTTAAAATATTACACACATTGTTTTAAGCAACAAAATAGCCTATTATTATAAACATTACCTAACATCTTATTTTACAATGCATTCCCTGATCGTGAGTTTTGTTTTTTTAAATATGTACACCTTTCACACTCATTGGCCATTTTACACCTTTACTTCAAAGAGACTGTTTAAAAGTGTCTTAAAAAAAATGTAACTTCTAGGTAGCATACTAACATATGATACAGCTTTGCATTCAATCAGACTTTTAAGATCTTTGCCAAGAAAGAATCTGAGAGTCTCTGTGGGGGATGCAAGTCTTTATAGTCAACCTCACTTCAATACACAGAGTACAAAGGATGTTCTATATTTTGATGGTCTTTATTTTATAAAATTACCCACATCGTTGATAATCTAAATTAGTGTGTGCATTTCTAGTTTGTTTTGGGAAGAGGTGGTGATGACTTCACGTCTGGTACTTTTCCGTAGCCTTTAGCCTGGAATCCTTTTTTATTCTTGTCAATGAAACCACGTCAATAATTCCACTTACTGGTAGAATCCCACACTTTTCCATAAAACATAGTTTGTACTGAAGGAGCTGCACAGTAGGGAAAATATAACTTCTTGAGAACATCTTTCCTTTAGTGGCTCCAAAACAAAAGCTTTTTTGTAGTACCTTGTTGAAACACAATTTAGCAAATACCATAAATTGGAACAAGTTATACCCTCTGTACCTTTATTAAACTAAATTATTATTTGTAATGAGAGTTGTTTCTTCAGATTTTTATCTATATTTTCTATGCACCATTTTACAGTGTTTATTGACAAATGTATGTATTTAGTTTGTGTTCTGTATTTTTTTTTTTTTTTGTATTATGTTTTGTATGCTCTTTTTATAGTAGTGGGAAGAACAAGTATGTGGCTTCTTACTTTTTGCTATTAAGAAACCACAAATTAAGCGTCTTAGCATTACTCGGTAAGTGTGTTAAAAATTTTAAGGTACTTGAATGTGTATTTTTTGCATATTAATATCTCTGAAACACCTCTAGGGTTTGCCTTCAAGTTCCAGATGGCTAGTTTTTAAAAGTCTCACTAATTGTGATGGCTTCATTCAACTAACATTAGTTAATATATCAAGGCACAATATGCATTTAGTGCAAAGTTGGTCTTTGACAACTGAAAATATAAGCCCTTTATATCAGATATTCTTTGTGATAAATTAGATTGGGGGGGTGGGTATTCACTTTTCAATAATTCATTTGATTTGGTCATTATTCTTTGTTTTTCACACTGTTTTGTGGCTTTGAAGACTTCATTCTAGCAGTAGAAATGTGTTGTTCTCTCATTTCCAGTTGTTCATTTGTGCTTCCATTATTAATACTTTATGACCTCCAATTCACAGTTTAATTGCAAGAAACTCTTTAAGCCACTTGCCCATTTTGTAAGTTAGCTTACTTAAAACTTGTGTTTTAGTTTGCTAAAGGCTTCCAAGGCAATATACCAGAAATGGGTTGAGTTTTACCATGTGGATTTATTAACTTATAAACTTACAATTCCGAGGCTGAGAAAAATGTCCAAATCAAGGCATCAGGAGAAACTCTCTCCCTGAAGACATGGCTGCCAGAAATCTTGGACTCCTCTGTCATGGCAAGACACAGCAATGGCAAAGCAATGGCATCTGTCAGTCTCTGCCTTTTCCTCCAGGCTCTGTTGCTTTCAGCTTCTGACCCCTCCTTCTGTGGCTTTCTCTCTCTCAGGTTCTTGCTCTCATGACATTCTCAGCTTCTGTGGGTTCCTCTCTGTGCTCCTGGGACTTTTCTTTCTTTCTGTCTCTCCAAAGTCATCCCATGTATTAAAGACCTCAGCAAGAGTATCAAGACCCAACCTGTACTATTCCTTACTGAAGTAATCTAATCAAATGGCCCTTAACTAAAGCTAATCAAATGTCCCACCTACAATAGGTTCACACCCACAGGGATGGATTAATTTAAGAACATAATCTTCTGGGGTCCATAAAAGCCTCAAACTACCATAACTTGGATATATATAAAACTATTGAACAAAGCATAAGTAAATTGCAGTAAGCCTCAATATGCTAAATGCAAACAAAGGAGTCAGCAGCCTCTGTTCAAGCCCTATAACTATGGATTTCCCACACTTTCCTGAGTAGAACTTAGATCAATTTATATAAAAAATGTTATTAAAGTTAATGTCATTCTCTACAGTCATATAAACATTCTGTTAATAAAATTTTCCATATTTTCTCCCCATATCTTGGAGTACATTCTGCCCCTGTATATGATTGAGTATATTAAATTCCATACCCAGTTTAAGGGACTCACACCCAAGTTGAATTCCATTCACACATTAAAAAAGTATTCATTCAATGCTCACCAGATGCCAGACACGGTTAATCATTAGGAACATGCAAGTATAAAATAAAAATGGATCTTTTTTTCATGGAATTTACCATCTAATGCATGAAAAAGACAACTAAGAACCAAATATATAAATATATACAAAGTTCCACTAGCTCTCTGATGAAAATGAGCACAAGTGGGATGTACAGAAATAATTTAGATGGTGTGGTCAAAGACGGCTTCTCTGAGGAGATTTGCAAGTTGAGAAGAAGATGATATTAAGAGTCAGAAGAAAAGGACTCCAAATGACAGCTAAGACAGGTTGAGCATAGTGGCAGGGGAGAAAAGCCAATACCAACCTCTCTAGGAGTACATCTGTAAGTGTAGTGAGGCATGAGAACAGTGGAATTTATGAGAGCAAATGGCAGGATCCAATGGCAGCAGCAAGAGTTATCACTGGATTGAGGGCAATAGATACCCTCCTGTAGCTCCATGGAAACCTTAAGCGTATAACATGTAATTGCTGCAAATACTATTTCAGAAGCTCCTGAAGACATGCCTGGGAACTCCTAAAACACTTGTAGCAACTTTGTTGGGGAGAGGAAGGTCAAATATGGGTAGTGGTGAAGAGAAAACTAAAGTCAAAGATTATGAGCATCAGCTGTTTCCTATTTATTAACAGACACTGACCTGGATGTCAGATAAGCTTAGATTTGAGTCCCAGCTCTGCCACTTGCTACCTGAATCATCCAGGACAATTTACTTCACCTCTCTGAGTGCCAGTTTCCATATCTGTAAAATAAGGGTATAAAACAGTAATTGCCCACATAGGTTGTACAGTAAAGGCATGATTAGATAATGCATGTACAGTGTTAAGCATATGTACTGTGTTTAACATAAAGACATGATGGATTTTAGCTATTAGTATTATTACTGCATGGATAACATCAAACACGTTTTGTCACTAGGAAATCTGGGTGATGGCAACCCTGTAAGTAAAGAGACTCATTCTTTCAGTATTAGTAATCTGATTCTGCAAGCAAGAAGCCATTGTCTTACAGACAGAGACATCCCTTTTGGAAGTGGAATATGGCAATCACAGAACAAAAAGTATCAAGTCAGAGGGGAAAAGAAGAACAACTACAGCTACCATTTACAGGTTGTTAAAGGAGCGGTGGTCTCATCCACTAATATATTAAATAAATGGTTAATTGAATTCCTCTCTCATATAATGATGCTAGATACCATAGACTGTTTCCAGCTCTCTCTATGATAGTGCCAAAAACAATGTGCTTTAAAGACAATACTGAGGCATGGGATGAACACATGTTTATAGATGAACCTTTCCCCATGTGGTTTAATTTTACAGGACTAGAATTGCCCTGACTCAGAACTTCTCTCTCTCTGGCCTGCCACCATACCTGATAGTCTACCATTGGTTTCCATCCTTTCACGCTTTCTAGTCTTCAACGGATTACCATCCATGAGAGATGTAATAGAGTTTTCAGCCAAAACTTTAACAAGAAGTCACTTGCCATCTTTTTGGCTTAGCAAAAAGACAACAAGATCTTATAGAAATGGGAAAGAAGAGCATGAGGTGTCAGGGAAGGCAAGCAAGATAACGAAGGAACAGACTTCCAATTTTATCCGTCTTTCCCCTGAGAAAAAAATTTAGAAAGCTGCCAGTAATGCCCAATTTGGGGGGTACCCCAAACACTTTGCTTCAGTTTCTTCCTAAGAACTCTTGGCAAAAACATCTACTAAAATGGTGCATGGTCCTAAAGGCCCACAGACTCTATGAATTCCCTGGGATAGAGCAGCTTAGAAATTTATTGGACAAGAATTTGTGTCAAATTCAAATAACATGGAACAGTTTTACAGAATGATTTTTGCAAGGATTAATATTCGGAGCCTCTATCTTGATCAACAGCAACAGCTTGCTTTCTTCCTCCCTTTTCTAACATGGTGGCTAGTATATTATAGATTCGTCTAAAAGTAGCATTTGTCAGTTCATCACAAAAAAAGGATAAGCCATAATCATGTGGTATGGTTCTCCACTAAAATACTTACTGCAGTGCCTGTGAAGTTTCACATAAGACAATTTGTGGGCTTAAAGAAGAGACAATTTGTTATGAACTTGCTCCAGTAACTCACCCAATGTACAACACTCCAAATACCTTTGTAAAATTCATTAACAGTTGTAGGCTTTGTTTTTGGTAGTAAGAATAAATCTGAATTAGTGACCCTAACATTATAAATTCCAAGGACTTTGTTAAGTACTTCAAAAGCTCTATATGAGGCTGGCACTGTTATCACTAATATTTTAAAGTTAAGCAAACTGGATCTAATACCAGATAAGATGGAATGCGCCCAATCAACTCTGTCTCTCATACTGAGCACAGCTAAAAAACCTGGAAAGAATGCATGTAGCAACTATTTAAGGACTCTGAAAGGTAAATAGTAGTAAGCAGATTAGGGAAAAAGACAAGGATTAAGTACCACCAACCTGCCAATGACTTTACCAATGTTTTCTTCTGGTATCTCTCAACCTGATCTCAATGTAACCAGAAACCCAAGCATGGGCATTGAGGCAGAGACAGAGAGCTCCCTGCTGGAGGTGGAGTGGGAAAGAGAACTCCTAACAATCAGAGAGAGCACAGAAATCCCCCATTTTTCTTTTTTCATTCTTTTCTCCATTTTCTCACACTCTAGCCCTCAGGCAGTCTTGTAGTAGCATTAATGCCAGAAAGAGGAGTCTGTGGAAACCAATACTCAGAGGGAAAAGCACCTTCATCTCCATTTGGTGGACCAATGGATATAAGAGGTTGGGGAGAACCCCCTTGTTTTGTTTCATTTCCCCCCCTATCTTTATTCTCCTGCCGCATGGCCCCAGATGCAAACCTAATCACAGAAGTCTACAGAAGAGTGGGGTTACAGGGTTCCAGCTTTCTGGCTGGAAAAATGAAAAGGGAAGCCACAGGGAAAATACTGGAGAGATTGTAGAGAAGAATAATCCCAGAAGGTTTTTTATGAGCTACTAGTTTTGAAGTCTGTACAGTTGCTTGGGTATGTTCAGTTATGATTTTGACAAAGATAAAAATTTTGAGGCAAAGATAACATTTTGAGGTTTCTCGGTACCTTCTGAAAGTTTAAATTACACATGCTGATTTTCTGCTAGACAAACATTTCTTGGGAGTGGAAGTTCCCAACCACAAGGTAAACTTAAGCAATGGCAGTCTTCTTGACACTTAGGGTGACTTTGTTCTTTTTCTAAACTTACTGAGACTGAAAATATGTTATTGTTCTTGATTCACTTGTAGTCTGCTTAAGAATTTCTTCTCCATCTGCTTATATTGCTTGTTTTAGTATAAAAGGAAGAGCTGCCTAAACTCAGTGGATCAATATGTAGCAGGATACACCAAGTATGCATTATGATATTAAGATCTTGCTTTCTGTTAGCCAGGCTTATCTATGCCTTTATATTTGAGCTTTCTCTAAATGTTTTACTTCTTGAGGATTTTCCAATGATTAAGGTACAAGGAAGTGATCTGACCACTTATCACAAAAGCTCCAGTGTTATAACTTCTGTTCTCACCCATGCAGCAGGCGAAACAATAGGTAAATGTCTCCTTGCATATTAAGTGTTTAATCAAAATCCTCTGTTTCAGCACAGACATCTCAGCTAGATGGGGCAATGAGAAACGGATATCTGAATAGATATTGTGATTTCACTGCTTTCGAGCAAAACTGAAGAGTTGGCTGTTTTGCTTTAGAAAGGTTTATAATGATCAAGACCTTTTGGAGTGATTTAAAACTGTTTATTATAATCCCGCTGATGGAGCTGCTTTTCTGCTTTTCTCTAAAGCAGCATGACAAAATGGGCTGCCCTCTCCGTGACTTGTCAGGGAGGGGGACCCAGAAAGGAAAGTTGAGCATAGTCATGCCATTCTGACCAGGACGCGGGGAGATAGACTGCTGGTACTGGTCTGCTCTGCAGCTCCCAATGGCGACAATGCCTTTTTAGCCTTATTTTCAGATAAAGTGGGAAATCACAATCACATTAATGCCCTCCAGTCAAACACTTGCCAAGATAACAGATGGCAGATACCACTAAGCAACCTTGACCTTGAGGTCACCTGCCCTGTCAAACAGATGCAGGATCTCTTCCCTGGGGAAAATACTGTCTTTTGCACAAACCAGGATGTTGAACCATCATTGAAGATTTAATAAAACACATAGTCATGCAGCAAATATGGGCACAGCATTTTTCCCGCATGTGGACTAAAAGTACTGGCACGCTACATAAATTCCCTTAAGCCTTCAACTTCTTCCATATAAACACTGGAGAGAAAAATGGAATACTGCTGAGGCAGAATCAACATTTATATTTGACATCTGAAATAAAAAAGCTCTGTTTGGGGGCTTGACAGAACACTTGAGTGTCGTACACTACACAAGTAAGTGCCTATCTAAATCTCAGGAAATAGCCATTGTCTATAGATTAAATGTATGTTATTAACCAATGTGCTTGATAGATCCATTAGGTGTGAAGTCCTACAAATATTTCAGAGGGCATTTACCATTTGTTGCCAAAGGAAACTGTGCTCTTACCAATGCTAAAACTCCACATGTTGACATAAAAAGGAAATCTAAATAGACACATGGGTGCTGACATGCAGAGCCCAGCCATAAAGCACTATCAAGAGATCATTAGGGACCTAGTGTGACTGTTTCTGCAACAAAGAGACATTCAGTGAGATGGGCTGTACACCTGTGAGGCTGTGAGGTGGTAGCTGGGGATTTCATAGGCTAAAAGGCTGTACCACAAAGAATCACTGACTTGGAAGCAAGAGACCACTGCCCACTCTAAGCTCTGTCCCTAAGGGGTAAGTAATTAAGCATAATGAGCAAGAACTTGTTTCTGAACCTAAGGTAAGCCTGGGTTTGAGCCCAAACACTGCTGGTTACTACCTGTAAGTTCTTGGGCATATTATTTATACTCTCTGCCTCAGTTTCCTCATCAGTCAAATGGGGTTAGTAATAATTTTTTTAAAGGTATTGTGATAGTTAAATGCAATAAAGTAGGTTAAGCCCTTAGTACAATGCCTGATACATTGTCCTAATGCTCATAAAATGCTAATTATTATTAATAAAGGCTCATCATTACTATTAATAATTTAGGAAAGGCTGGGAAAATGACTTATGCACTCTGAGCCTATTTTCTCCTCTGTAAAAGGAGAGGTTGGAATAAATTATTATAATAAAAAGCTTCCAGCTCTAGCATTCCATAGTTTGTAATTCCAATGTATTTCTGGTAAATATGGATGCCTCCCACAGGCATATAACAGGATACTAATGCAGTTTGGAGCCCAGAATTGGTTAAGAGGGTATTTGTTTCCTAAAAGGCCCAAGGCATTACCTCATTAAATCTTTACCAAAACTCTGTAAGCCATTAACAGATGAGAAAAATAAGACCCAGACAAGTTAGGGGCTGCCTCTAGCTGTCCAGCTTATAGCAGCAAAAACTGAGGTGCAGGAGCAACAGGACTGAGAAAGAAGGGTGGGAGTAGAAGTGCCAAGAAACAAATTTGTCAAAAAACCTGGCCAAACAGGCAACCATCCTGGTGTGGTCATCTGGGCCAGAAAATGCCAGAGCTTATTGTGAAATGACTGAAATTTCAGCTCCACAGACAACAGGAAGGAGATGAGAAGTGATGTCGGGTTAATTTATTTAACATAAATAATGTATTCCTTAATTATCTGCTACATGATTAAGTAATTCTGATGTAAATAATTGAAATCAAGGGAAGGGGAGGACATCAAGTATAGGGAACTCTGTTTTTAAAACTGTACTTGCAAGGCAGAGGTCAATTTGCATCACAAATAAAGAGTTCATTGGGTCATTTATTCATTGATACTTACTCTTAAGTACTGCCCTGAACCAGGTATTGTATTAGGTCCCTGGGAAATAATGATGAATAAACTGAGTTCTACACTTAGAAGAATTCATATTCTAATTAGAAAGACAGTTATATAACTTTAAAAAAAATTATAAAGTCATTCATCCTATGGGAGGACAGGGGAAGGAGCGATTAACTACCAGGAGGCTTAACAAAAATGAGTTGTATTTGGGGCTTTAAGTACACTATAAGAGAAGAGATAAATGCCTAGGAGAAAAAGGAGGGAAGGAGGCTTGACACAGTTCCTTTTGAACTGTATACTGTGAACTAATTCAAAACATGAGAAAGAATGATACTCTGTTGCTAAAGGAGAATTTAATTTGACTCCCTATTGTCATGAAAGAGAAGAGTATATCACTCTTGTTAGAGGTTCCCCCTCACTAGGTTTGCAATAATTAACAAGCTGTGACTCAGTTCCCCCTGACATGCATTGAGGAAATGCAAGCCC
Source organism: Cabassous unicinctus (assembly GCA_029593785.1). Lineage (NCBI taxonomy): Eukaryota > Metazoa > Chordata > Mammalia > Cingulata > Chlamyphoridae > Cabassous > Cabassous unicinctus. The sequence continues at coordinate 20,591 of JAQZBX010016032.1, read as the reverse complement.
CCCCCCCCGCCCATAGCCTACATGCCTAAAAGCAGGATACTTCCCCCAAAGGTTGAACAAAGAAACCACGTGGAGACAGGAGTAAAGTGGGATAGAGACCTTCACCCCTTCCAGATTAATGCACCACCTGCTCCTCCAGCATTCCGAAAAACATAACTCCCTAACCCACTATCCTCTAGCCATACAAGGGAAAATTTTCACCTCTAGGGCTTCCTATTGGCCCCTGCACCTCACTTAGACACTTGACTTCCACCAACTATCATTTCCCCACCTAGGAAGGTACTGTATAAATTCATATTCCCCCTTCCAGGGGCAGGCTGAAATCTCTTCCTCAGACCCCCACCCCCACCCCATTGGGAGAGCTTCCCAATAAACTTTCTGCCTGCAATCATCAGTCTCCACGTCCCAGTGAGCACTGCCTTTTCTCCGACAACTCTCATTAAAGAATGATGACTCAAAGATGCAGTCCACCAAGCAAATGTAAAGTTTAAGTTAAAAGGTAGGAGTGTGGTATAAAGAATGTTAGGCTTTGGAGTTAGAATGCCTGTGTTTGAATCCTATTTCCACCTCTTAATTCCTGGGAAACTGTGGGCAAGTCTCTTCTCTTAGCTTAAGTTTCTTCATCTATAAAAGGAAGATAAAGGTAGTAATAATGTCTACTTTGTTAGATTATTCTGAGGATTAAATGAAGTAATTCATATACCCAGCTTAGCACAGAGTCTGAGACATAGCAAGTAATCTAAAATGTCTATTATTAGCATTAGCATTACTATCAATTATTGTTTCTATGGGAGCATACGAAGTTCCCAGCATCTGGGGTTCTGAGAAAAATTAACAATCATTCTAAAACTGAAACAACCGATTTTTTAACATTGAGAGAAATTACCATATACAATTGTCCTGCATAAAGAAGTATAATATAGTTTATAAGATGTATGGAATTTGAAATCTACTTTAAATTATGAAATATGGAGCAGCTCAAATTGCTAAGAGCAAGGACTTGACTAGGCTTATGTACTTACTAGCTTTGATATTTTGAATAAGTGACTTACTAGAGATTCTCATTTTTATCTGAAAAAAATGGGCTCATCTTACTTCCCTAACTCTTTAAAGGAATTCCTAGAGGTGGATTCTGAAAAAAATATAAATATAAAAAATGTGGGTCTCAGGGTATGACATTGTATTTGCCAGTCACAACAGCAACACTTTCCTTAGTGTCCTTCGCAAAAAGCTGATTACTTCTTTCCATTAATCTCTTTATAAGCTACTTTCATAAAATATCCCATTCATAGTGAATATTTGGATGATTGAATGAGCTTTTCCCTTCTCACTTCGGCTTCCTCGTGTTGTGGAGACACTGGCTGTAGCTACAGTCCATTGTTTTCTCTGGCACACAAAGTTCTCCCTGTGGTGTATTAGTATCCAGACCATTGGCATGTTTTTTCCCTTTGTCTTTGCTATTTCTGTGGGATTAATCAAACTGGACCACTGCCTTGTAAAATTCACCATGCTTTTTCTTCCTCCCATGCATCCTGAATCCCAAATTTAATGAGTTAAATTGTATGCTCGTAATTGCCTTGAGGATGAAGATGCTGGTGAAAAGTACAGAATTGAGCCCCTTGAAAATTTTGTTGCTTCCCAAATGATACCCCATTACAAAACTGAAAATTCTAAAATACACAATCTAGCAATCTGTAGTGTCTTGTATTTGGCACGCATATTAGTAGGAACTGGTTATAAGTAACAGAAGCAAAATCTAACTAACTTATATGAATTTTTAAAAAAATTCTCAATAGAAGAAAACCTGAACAATCAAACTGAAAATATGGCAACTGGGAGGCTCTGGGTGTCTAAATTGCAGGAGCACAGGACAATCTCTTCATGGTGCTATGCTTGGGATGAGTCCCCACCAACCATTCCCTGCCTTATATCATTCATGAAAGATTCAGAAGCCCAAAGAAGAGTCAAGCTGACATATTTGCCCCTACCCTGTGCCAACAGGAGGGCAGGACACTTTGAATGAATATCATAAAAAGATTATACACAATGGGTGAGGGGTAGTTTTTCAAAGGAAAATTGAAATGTTGTTACCAAAAGAAGGGGGAATGGATGCTGTGCAGGAAAAAACAACAGATGTCCACTGCAGCAGGTCTATTTGGTGCATTTTTGATGTGCCAATAGACCAGAAAACATGCAAAGACATAGACAAGAGATACACACATACACACACACACAATATCACAATATTTTCTCTAAATTCCTAGAGTAAATCCACCTTAGATTTGCTTGACCTTATTCCCCCCTTTTGTTTTTTTTACAATTTTATTTTTTGGCAGTTTTTCATATAACATTTTTGCTACAGCTAGGGTATTTTCAATAATAATAATCAGCTCATTACATAATTCCCCCCCCGACTCCTCTATCAAATAAATACCAGAAAGTGCCAGAGATAGAAGTACATTCACATTTATGATAAAAATTGTTCCAAATTACCTTGCATTACTTTTAGTGGAGAAAAATGGAAGTATTTTGTTAGGTGATTGTCATATTCTACCCTGAAGACATATCATATATATTTCCTCTAATGAAGTATTTTTTAGAAAGTAGAATATATTCTTCTGTTTCTAATCTTTGGATGCCACAGATTGCTATGGTAACCTTGGGTATCTTGGTTATAATAAATCTTATAAATCTCTTCCTTTGTGAATGAAGTTACTTCAGTTTAACTTACTAAAGGATTTTTATTCAACCTACAATAGCAAATAAGTGCAATCACACACATCTTTATTAAAAATCTGTAATCAGAATTTTACAAATGAAAATTATGTTTCTCAAATACCCTTAACTGTAATATATAGCAATAAAGGCAAGAAAATGTGAATAAAATAACATATCAAAATAAAAATACAGTAACAACTTGAACAGCAATTTTCTAAAAAAAAAATGTATTTATCTTGAAAATGAAAAGATAAGCTTGGAATAGAAATCAGGATACCAAAATAAAAATACATATCACAAAAATGGAACTCCCAAATTCATGAAGTATTATGTTCAATAATGCATGTATTTATTTATTCTTTGTTGTGAAAAATCCTAGAATGTAGATTCAAGTAGACAGATCCAAATGGTATTTTGACATATAACATTAGGGCTAAACGTGTCCTGGTTTACTTCAGTTCCTGCTTTACTTGCACTGGATTCAATGTTGAATCCGAATGACTACAAAAATACAAATTTGAAACAAAGTAAACTGTCCTAAATAATCTAGTTGTCTGTCATCTGGCTCTGTGTTTATCCCCTTTGCAAAATCAACAGTGTGGTTTAGTGGAAATAGAATTCAGCCAAGAATTGGAAGACTTTAATTTCTAAGCTCCAGCATCTATGTGCTGTAAGTCCTTAGGCAAGACACTTAACCACTCTGAGTTATCTCTTAAAATACCCTGACCAGCTGACAACAGTGGATGTTGTTGAAAATAAATGAGATAAGGGTGCTAAAGGCTTTGGAATTTATAAAGCTGAACTTAAATACAAGGTATTGTAATGAACAGCTCCGAATCATAACATCAGTATCTTGAGCAGGAAGGTAGAGACATTTGGGGATTCTGGTCCCTCATAGAGCCTTGTCCAACTCATGACCTTTCCACATGACCCCAAGAAGGGAAAGGGAAGCCAGAGGGTGGAAATTATTATCTGAGACAAATTTGTACACCATGAGAACGTTGTAAGTGTAAAAGTTGCAAAAAAGCAAACATGTTCTGCCTAGGGAGATGGTGAGGACCCATCCAGAGGGCATATAACTTGTTTTCTTAAGTTTATTTCATAAATATCCATTTTATTTTATCTCCTGCAGATTGAACAAAAATAGTTAGTATTCCCCCTAAAAGAGAAATAATTAAGCCTCTATTTTGAGTAGATATTCAGTTCTTGGATGAAATATCTCTTTCTTCTAAACTATGCTCATCCTTAAATTTCAACATATCAGATACACCCCTTTGGATTAAGTCTGTTAAAGTTCCCCTTACATACATCTTAATGTACAGCATTGGCAGAAGCCAAACTTCGGTAAATGTCCAGTTCTTAGGGCAGTCCTGCTCATAGGTCTGAACGGCTAGTGAGGTGTCCTGCATGGCTCCGTCTCTCTTCAGAGGGAAGCAATAAGGAGGAGGCTTGGAGTAAGGGACATGGGTATGGGGGCCTCCATTGGAGACTAGGTCCTACCTCTTGTCAGATGTTGGACTTTGACTGGATATTTCCAGATTTGTAGAACAAAATTACTGTTATTACTTTCTCAGGGTTATAGACCTGGGCTCAATGAGCATTTTCTGAATAAATCAGACTATGTCTGAATAGAGTGAAGAATAACTGATGATTCCAACTGATCCTAATTTTTAATTTGTTTCTTGGTTTTCTGTAAAAATGAACTGTTCTGATTTTAAACTAGTACATGTTGACTGTGGGAAATTTGAAAATCATGGAAAGGCACAAGGAAAAAGTAAAAATCCCTCATAAAAGGATTCCCCAAATATGACCGCTGTCAACATTTTGTGGTGTTTCTTTCTTATGGGTATATATAGATGTGTATATGGTAGAATATGTACTGTTAATATTCTGAATTCTTTCTCTTAACATGATATTGCACATATTTTTAATGTTTGTCACTATTCCTAGAAAACATGAGTTTAATAGCTCCTTAAAATTCCATTCTATGACTCTGCTAAATTTGTTTCTGTCTGTCCTTATGCATTTGAAAATGCATTTGACCAAAAGGGGGAAACATTAAATACAAAAGAGTTTTTTATGGCTAAGAGATTTCAAAGGGAGTTGGGAGGTCATTGCAGAGGGTATACTTATGAACGTCTCAGGCAGATCTCACTCACTGCCACAGTAACACAGTAAACAAAGCCTCAAACAAGCTGCTCCCAAGAGCTCTAGAGACCTCTGGACACTAGAGGCAGGGCTCACAACCCCATGAAAGCAGCACCCCATCGGTGGGCCTTACCCTGGTATATATGATAACCTATTTACCCAACGCAACAGAGTTAGACTCATTTATAAGTTCCCACACATGGTTCTTCTACCCATTTTATTTGATCCCATAATTAGCACTATACCCATTAAATATATGTCCCAGAGACTTAAATCTTCTGGCTGTTCATATGCTGAGTGAGCCTTGAATTTCAGCAGAGTTGCAGCCAACACCTAGTCTTCAGTTCATCAGGCTTGCCCAGGACAACTGACAAAATGATGATGGTGGATAAATCTCATCCCAAAAAAACAAAGAGTATCTACAACTGCAAGCAAAAGAGTTCCTTCTATCTTCCCATAACGTCAAATCCCTCTCTCAATCTGAAGCAGAGCAGACATCATCATCCCAAATTCCTCAAGACTGAGGAATCAACAAACATAAGGGGGGATTGCAACCATGGACCAAAGTAGACATTATTATTGTAGTAACAGAAGAACTGGTAACAATGATTAACGATAGGGTTACCAGGGGTTCTGAAGGGAGAGGGTGGGAAGTATAGGTGGAAAATAGGGCATTTTTAGGGCATTGGAATTGTTCTGCATGATATTGCAATGGCAGATACAGGCCATTATACATTTTGTCAAAACCTATAAAACTGTATGGTCCAAAGTGTAAATCATAATGTAAACAACTGAACTTGGTTAGTAGCAATGCTTCAATATAACAAATTGTAACAAATTGTAACAAATATACCACACTAATATAAGATGTTACTAATCAGAGAAAATGTGAGAGGGGGAGGGGGTAGGGTATATGGGAATCCCCTCTACTTTCAATGTAACGTTTCTGTAATCTAAAACGTCTTTAAAAATAAATTTATTCTATTTAAAAAAAGATTTAAAAGATTGCAGATACATTTTCAGAGATGACTAAAAATGTGAATAGCATAAAGGATGATTAATATATGTATTATTTTTTATTTTAAATCTTAGTTTTTAAAAATCACACAAAACTGAAGTTTAAAGAGAAAATAGCAGACATTCCCTTTACTCTTCATCACCCTGCTCCCTTCTCTAGAGATATATTAGCACTTTCTCTGTATCCTTGGAGAACTTTTTCTGTGCATTCACAACAATAATTTCTATTTCCTTGGTGCTCCAGATAGTATCAGCATTCCCTCTGAGCTTGTTGGAAGCACAGAATCCCAGGACCCATGCCAGACCCGCTAAATCGGAATCTGCATTTTAATAAACACATATTAGAATTTAAGAAGCTGGTCTAGATCATGAGGGGCAAATGTTGGCCCTCCAGGCTGTGGGCCTAACCTAGCCACCTGCCTATTTAATATGGCACACCAGCTAAAGTGGATTTTACACTTTAAACGGTTGAAAAAAATCAAAAGAAGATCAATATTTAGTGACACATGAAAATCATGTAAAATTCAGATTTGTGTATAAGCAGTTTTAATAAAACACAACCTCGCCTAGTTGTTCATGTGTTACCTGTGTCTGCTTTTGTGCTGCAACAGCAGAGATGACTAGTTGGGACCAAGGCTGGATGGTCCACAGACCCTAAAGAATTTCCCATCTGTCACTTTGCAGAAAAAGCTTGCTAACCCCTGCTCTTCTGACAGAGAACCTAGAGGAGTGAACTTATAAGAACTCAACTTGAAGAATGCGTAAGCATAAGACTAAATAAACTCTAACACTAACAAGCATACTAGTTCTGAAGCTGTGTGGATATTTCATAATAAAAAGGTTTCAAAAATAACATATCACTTGGTGATATTTGTCTCATTATTTCTAGTATACTTGTTTATTATTTCTCTCTCCACTATAGAACATAAGTTGTGAGAGGGTAGAGACCATCTTGTTTACTGAAGGTTCACATTATAGATACTTAATAAATATTTATTGAAATTTCAATGTTTACAACAATATCATCAGATGGTTAAAATGACCATTCCTTTTGCACATGAAAATAGGAAATTATCTGTCCAAGATCACAGAGCAAGTGATGTGACAATGCCTTCAGATATTTTCTGCTGGAAATGGGCTTGCTGTTCTTTTTTCCTGGAAACACTTTGATGGAAAAGTTAGAGAAAAAATGACAATGGCCATTTATTTGCATAGAAAAACAAAGACTGTGTTGGTTGATATATTAGAAAATGCAGTTTAGAGAAATCAAGAAACTTGCCATATTTACATAGGCATTGACCACCAGAGCTTGGATATCAAAACTGTCAATATGAGTCCAGACCCTACTCTAGCCAATAGGCTCTGAAAGGCAAATGATATGAACCAAAATAATAAAGGGCCATTTAACTGTCCAATTTATAAAAGTAAGAAATTGTCTCAAAGATCTTAGTTCTCAGAACAAAATTGCGACTTTGTCGTCTGGTTACTCAACCACTTTAGTGATAAATCCAGAACTATAAATCAAAGAAAGACCTTTTAGTTATAGAAACAGACCTTGGGAGTGGTAGGGAAACAGGCAAATCATAACAGGTGGAACTATATTCTAAACCAAGAAAGGACGGTGTACCAAACTTGGCAGATTTGGCTCAGCAGGGCATAGAGGATTAAGGAGTTAAAGACAATTAGGAAGATAAAGAGAAATGGAAGGGAAACAAATAATTAAGAAACTGGAAATTGGTGCTCCCTGTAAATGAGAGTGGGAGATTTCAAGGATCTAGGGTTTCAGGTCTACAGATTTTTCTCTCATTCCAATCTGATGCTAGTATCTCAAGTTGTTGCAAATGAGTGGAGAATTTCCATACCCAGATACTGTTTTCATTATGCAAAGTGAAGCCCAGCAAGGAATTCTGCAATTTGCTCACCTAGATATTCCCACGAATGAACCTACTTGTTTGAATTGGGATGCTTGCAAAAGCATGTTAAATCCAATGTTTTGATTTGCATATTGTTTTAGATTTGGAAGGTTTTAATATCAGTGTTTTGATGACCGTGTTGGGGCTGAAGAAATTACATTTTTCTGGGGTCAGGTGAGATCGGAAGGATGAATTTGTTGTTAGAGGGCTTATGATGGATTTGGACCTTCATGATTCAAAAATCTTATCTTGGCTGAGTGCATTTTCACTAAGTGGCGACCGCAGGAAGAGACCTATTAGGATCTAACTCTCTTTGCTGCCCAAGTAATTATTTTGTGTATGCATTTTACTCAAGTGTGTTAAAACATGGTATGATATTTCAAAATGTTTTTATTACACAATAGCCCTGAACTTATCATTTTAATGCACTGAAAATTCATTAAACATTTTTATTCACTAAAGGTGAAAATTTAGAAAGAATGAAAATAACTATTATGCTTATATAAAGATAATTGGTTATTCCCAAACCCAAAAGGAGATTTTTAAAAATTTGTGTCTGGAATCTCACCTACAAACCAATTCCACACCATAATCTTCCATATCTCTTTTATAATAAAGCTCCTATATATTATGGCATAAGAGTCTTTTTCCCCCAAGAGTTAGTGTGCCTTTTTTTTTCCTTGCTAATTTTAGAAGCTGCTTAAGTTAATTATACTCAGTACATAGTACCTCATCGTCATTGATCTATGCAAGGCTATCTTTTATTTTTTAAATTTTCTCTTTACTCAATACTATATTTTCACAACACATCTATCTTTCTGAGTGTCAACTAGCTCCTTACTTCTGTTTCTATTATTTGAAACACCTTCATTGTTGGTCATTATACTTCATGAACATTTACCAATGGGAATATATCTTGCCCCCAATGTGGTCATGAGTACTCATATTGATATAGACAACCAATTTCCAATGACCGCAAGCAATGGTGTCATGAATATACTCCTAAATGTCCCCTTATCATCTGTGTGAAAAAAATCTTTGAACTATAAACCAACAGCACAGTTGTTTGGTCATAGTATGTGTGTGTCTGTGTATACACTACAGATATTCAGGACTGCATCTGACTACAGCACTGCCAGCTTGCTCTTCCGAAGAGTGTCGTTGGTTTCTACCACCACCACCACCACCCTTTGGTGTTTCTAGCCTTCTAATTTTGCTAATTTAATTGCTGGAAAGTGATAGCTCATTCTGGTTCTGATTTAATTACAAATGAATTTCAGAAACTCTTCCTGTATCTGTTAGCCTTTGGTGGTTCCACTTCTGGAAATTGCCATTTTTCTTTGGAGTTGCTGTCTTTTCATTGATTTGGAAGAGTTCTTTGTAAATTCTAGATATTTCCCTTTGTCTATTTTATATATTTCAAGTACATTTTCTGATTTTGTAGTCTATGAACTTTGTCCATGGCATTCTTCTTTGAACAGATTATTGATTTTCATTTAATCAAATTAATCACTTGTCTCTTTTTATTTTATTTTATTTTTGTCTTATGGTTGGTGAATTTGAGGTTTGGTTTTAAGATGTCCTTCTCCAACTCTAAGTTAGCTTGTTCTATTTTCTTCTATTAAATTTATAGTTTTAACCTTTCACACTAGGTCTTTAATCCATCCAGAAATCACTTTTATGGTTGGTCTTCTTAAGCCAGTTTCCCAATACAATCAACTAAACAATCTTTTCTCATTGATTCATATTTCCATAGTTATTGCATGCATGTATATTGCATATCATAAGTCTGCCCCTGAATTCTCTTATTCCTTCAGTCTATTTTTAAGTTATTGAGCCTATAAAAATGATTTTAGTAATAGGGCTTTGCAGCATGTCAGTATCTGAGAGAGTAAGCATCTTTTCTTTATTCTTCTTTTTTTCGTTATTGACTTACATATTCGTGGTCTTTTATTCTTCCATATAAATTTAGAATAAGTTTAACAAGTTCCTCAAAAAATCCAGTGGAAAATTTGATTGACACTGCATTGAATTAACTAATTTGAGATTAATTGACATTATAAAATTTTCTATCTTCTAAGAGCATATGTCACTCCTTTATTGTTGATCATCTTCTGGGATTTATTAGAATTTAAAATGTTACCTTGGGTAATCTTGGTTGGATTAATGCCTAGATACATTGTGGTTTTTATTTATATTGTGAATGGAACCTCTTTTATTGTATTTTCTATTAAGTCACTGATGGTGATGAAAAGTCCTTTCTTTTATCTGGCAAAACTTGCAGAATGTTCTTTTTCTCATAGTTTGTTGAATGATAATATAAACTGCAAATAACAATATCCTCTTTTTCCAATACTTACTTCCTATTTATTTTCTTTCCTTATAGCACTAGCCAGAATCCTCTAGCACCATATTAAAGAGTCCATAATAGAAATGCTTCTCTTGTGTCCAGTCTTAAAGGGAAATCACCTGTTCTAGCTTGCTAGGCTGCCGAAAGCAATATACCAGAAATGAGTTGGCTTTTACAAAGAGAATTTATTAGCTTACAAACTTACAGTTCTGTGTCCGCGAAAATGTCCAAATCAAGGCATTATCAAGATGATACCTTCTTCCTGAAGAATGGCTGTCAGTGCTCCTGGACTCCTCTGTCACATGGCAAGGCATATGGTGGCATCTGTTAGTCTCTCCCTTCTCTTCAGGGTTTCCTTGTTTCCAGCTTCTTACTTCCATGGCTTTCTCTTTCTTTGTATGTATTTCACTCTCTTATAACAGACACCAGCAAGAGGATTAAGACCCACACTGAATGAGGTGGGTCACATCATAACTTAAGATCCTGCACATGAAAAGATCCTACATACAATAGGTCCACACTCACAGGAATGGATTAACTTTAAGAACATACTTTTCTGGGGGTACATACAGCTTCAAACCATCAGACCATCTTAGTTACATAATGGGGCAACAAATGTTTAAACAAACTACCTAGTTATGTTGTCAGTACCCACAGAACCACACCCAGGGTTATGGGACCCTAGGAGGAAGGAGATGATAGGGACACAGGTTGGTGGTTTGTGAAAGTGCCAGAGGGGAGGCACATTGAGACTGAGCCTCACTGAAAGAGGAAGAATGAAAAAATTATTTTCCTCACCTCCACAGCTTAGTATAAAATAGATAGGGTCAGCATGACTTCCCCTCCCTCATTTCCCTGGTGTTGACAGAAGAGACAATATCCAGTATGGTGGTCAGGCATGTGGGTTTTGAAATGAGAAGAACTTAGATGTGAATCCCAGTCCCACCCCTTAAAAGCTGTGTGTCTTGGCAAGTACTCTAACACTTTTAGATGTCCATTTGTCCATAGTTAATCAGGGTCACTGTGACGAATAAATTAAAGGTAACGATGCCCGTAAGGGGGTTAGCACAGTGTCTATAACATCATAAAATTTTTATAAATAGTGGTGACCACAGGAGCATCAATCTAATTAATTGTCTAAAATCAGTGGATCTCCAGCTGTGTCCCCCAGAATGGCAACATCAGCATCTTCTGGGAAATTCTTAAAATTCAAATTCTCAGGCCCTGCTCCAGAACCATGAGACCAGACTCTCTGTGGTCTTTTTTTTAACAAGCCCTCCATAAGATTCTGAAGCTAATGTTTGAGAATCACTACACTAAGCAGCCTTAGTCTTTCTTATAGAAGTGGTCTGATGCTAAGCCATTCTTGTATTTTTAATAAGCCTTCATTAATGTCTTAAATACAATGTCAGGTTTAGTTAGATAAATGTCAGAATTAAGAGATTGACATTCAGAAGTAAAAGCAGACCTAAAACTTTCTTTACTTCTATTGCTTGCATCTGTTATTGGAAACATTATACTAGCCACGTAAAACAATCTGGGCAGCTTTTATTCTTTCTCTAATTGGGATAGAAAATATCTTAAGATAAAGTTAATAGTTTCTTGAAAGTTGCCTAGAATTTACTTCTCCAACTATATGAGTCTCATGTTTTAGAACAGAGAGGTCTTTGATTACCATTTCAAGTTGTTGTTTTTTTCTTCAAGTTTTAAATATATTATTTCATGGTTCATTTGAGCTTCTCATATATTTTTTTTTCATTTTGTCGATATGAGAATTTATCCATTTTATCTATGTTTTCAAATGTATAAGTGTAGATCTGTTTACAATAGTCTTATTTTTAAAATCTCTATTGTGTCCTGAGTTATTTCCCTTTTTATTATATTTTTATCTTCAAAATCTCTCCTTCTTTCTCTTTCTCCCTTTAATGGGACACTTTTGCCAAGAGAGTTGAAAATCTTTTCAAGGAAGCAACATTTGCAACATTTGTTTTTACTAATTTTTAAGGTATCATACACACATACATTGTATCATCTTGCTCTGATGCTTTCTTTATGAGCATATAACGACCTTTTTTGGGCCTTGTGATATTCTCATGCATCTAGGTTCCTTAGTGACTGTTCCCATATTAATATGCTTGCTAAGGCAAATTCTACAATATTATCCATTTGAGATAAGGAGAGAGGGGCGTGGCAGTTTGAGATTAGTTTATGAATCCCAAATAAAAGACAGATTATGTTTGTAAACTAATCTATTCCTCTGGGTGTGATACCCTTTGATTGCATTAAATTCAGCTGATTTGTCCTTGATCCGATTGCTTGTTAAGGTTGCTTTGAGGGCTTTTTGATTTGTCCACCTCAGTGAGGCGTGACTCAGGTTGAGTTCCCATCTGCTTGGTGGTGCTGACATAAATGGACACTCACACAGTCACAAAGGAAGAGAGTGCTCTGTCCTTTTTGATCCTGCCATGCCACAGAAAGGCGAAGGCTCAAACAGCTGAAGCCCTGGGGAGAGATGAGCCGTTTTGCCTGATAGCTTACAGCTGACCTTGGGAAGAGACTAGACAGCAGAGACTGATACAGGAAGCCTTTAGACCAAGCCCTATGCCAGCCTGTAGCTGAAATTGGGGAGAAGTGGAGCAGCTAAGCTTGAGAGAGGAAGTCCAGAGAGGAAGGCTGAAACCTCACAAAGATGGTCCGTCATCTTGCTTTAATACGTGGCAGATGACTTTGGTGAAAAAGTACCTATCATGGTACCTTGAGATGGATTTTCCATGGCCTTGGGACTGTAAGCTTTTACCCCAAATAAATATCCTTTATAAAAGCCAACAGATGTCTGGTACTTTGCATAGGCATCCCCATGGACTAATTAATAGAAGGGGCATCTTATAAACCCAAGGGTCAGCAAGAGAAAAACAAGGAGGGGGAACTCTCAACTTCACCTCATCCCAGAGAGATGTGTCTCAGGGCCATGGCCACAAGGCACAAGTCTATATTTCAATCCTTATTGCATTCCCTTTTATAGGATAAATATGAGAGCAAATATATCAATGAAAGGAATGACAGACTCCAGTAAGTGGCCAGACATTTTGGATATGAGAATGTTTCTTTTTTATTATTAGAGAAATTGTGGGTTTATAGAACACTCATGCATAAAATACAGAATTCCCATATACCTTCCTATTATTAACACCTTGCATTGATGTCATAAGTTTGTTACAATTGCTGAAGGAGTTGTCTGTAATTATATCTCCTCCAGTTGCAGGGGAGGGGCCACTAGATCTTCTGAGAAACTGAATTCAGGAGCAGCTGCTGGGGAAAAAGAGAAATGTGAGCCCGATTCCAGCTGGCTCCTTTTCTGGGCAACCCAGAGAAAATCCTGGGCAAATCTACTTATTATACCATGTGTTATTATTTTTTTGCTTCTAATTATCTTTTGTTACATATTAAGGGTGCTATCTTATCTTAGTTATGGTTCCTATTTGCCAGGTTTGTATTTTCCATCCTTTATTATTAATATTCCAGAATATTTTCATATTAAATTTTTTTTTGGGAATATTTTGTTTGATCATTCTGTGGTTAAAAATGCAGTCTGAAACTTTGTAACTTTCTCATTTATAATTATTTTAATTATTGTTATAGTGGGCTATTTCTGTTGGTTTATTAGATTTTTTCATTTTCTGTACTTTTCTCCCTCCATCTGCTTCTTTCTTGCTTTCCACCGTTTAAAGAAACTTTGTTCTTTAGATGTAAAATTTATATATTTACACACTTTTTTTCCTCATGCTGTCTGCTTTTAATTTGGCCTACACCCATGTTTATTCACTCTTAATAATTTCTTAAATTTATCAATGTCTCTATCTTCTCTATTGTCTATATTTTAGTTCTCAGTTTTATGAAAAAACTTTCTTTTTTGTTGTTGTTTTTTTTTGTACCATAGCTTAAAAAAAAAAAAGCATGAACCTAATGAAGTTATTTTTTTTTTATCTCCCTCACTTCCCATATCACTTTCTGAATCTTCCTGTAATTTTTTTTCTTCTTTTATGAGTGCATCTTTCAAGAATATTTTTAGTGTCTAACTTTGTAAGGAAAAACTTCTTGGCCCTATATCCCTAAGAATATTTTTTTATGATGTCCTCACATTTGAATGAAAATTTAGCTAGATACACTGCTTTAGGTTATTTTCTCAGTACTTTTTAGGAACTTGACTTCTTCAACTTCTTGCATCCATTGTTGCTGTTAATAAAGGCCAATGTTAGTCTAATTCTTATTTAGTTGTAGGTGATTTTCTCTTCATTTCTGGGAGTTTTAAATCTTTTTCCTTTTTTTGTCATTAAGTTTCACTAAAATATTTAAATGTGACATTTTCCTTATTGCTCCTGTTAGCCTGATTTGAGCCCCTTTAATTTGATATCTTTCAAATAGGATTTTTAATTCTGGAAAAATTATCTTGATTATTTCTTCAGATGTTTCCTTTTTACTGTTTCCCTTTTTCCATCTTTTGGGATTTCTGTTGACCAGATATTGGTACTTTAATTTTCTTACATCTCTTTCCACTCAGTTTCTATTTGCATTTTCCATCTCTTTATCTTTTCTTGCTGCCTTTTGTAGGAATTCTTCAAATTGAATATTTGTTCATTTCTCTCAATCTTGGTATTGATCCTAATCATTGGGGTTTTTCTTTGCAACATCTTTCATTCCTATTTTCCCATGACTTTTTTTTTTTATCATTTTTTTGTTCTTTCTTCAAAAAGAAACATCTTTCTGTTTTAGTATATTTATCAAGCTTATTTTAAAGTTTCTTTTAAATGTGGTTGAATTTTTCTATATCCAATGGTATACGCTCCTCCATTTGTGGCCTTTCTTGCTAGGCACTCTCCTCCTCAAGTGCCCAGTTATTTTGGCCTATGAATTCACACCATGTACCAGCTACTCCATCTGGAATATGTAATAGGAGAGACTAAAGATTCTGGTCAGTCTCCCTGCAAGAGAATGAAAGGGGCTAGAAGAGGAAAAGCCCCTGGGCACAGGGATCCAGACAAAACAGAAAGACTTCTAAGCATTCCCATTTATTTTCAAACCACCAGGGAATTCCTCTGATCACTATTGCACCTTTAAATTCTTATGCAGAAGCAATATCAGTAAGAAGCAGGATCATGTGCTGGAGTTTGGAGGAATGGAGAAGTGAATGCTTGAACATGCCTGACCAGCTTGCACATTTTCATCCACTTATACCAATACAGCTTTTACATAGTCCAGATCTTATCCCTGCTCTTAGATATTAGAGGCCTAGGGCGTTACAGCTGATCTCTGTGATAAAAGATCAAGAACAAACCTTAACAATTTCTATGTGGTATCAGCAAGATGGTGGAGTAAGGCTCCCCTGCTGAATGGCCCCACTTAGAAACAATGAATAAAGGGCAGAATCTGTCAGAATCAGCTTTCCTCCAAACACTGGAAGACAATCAAGGCTAGACATTAATTCAACAAATATTGAATCAGGAAGAAAAACACCCTACAAACAGTAGGTGAGGGAAGCGGATGTGGCTCAAGCAGCTGGGTTCCATTCCTGGTGCCTTCTAAAGAAGATGAGCAAGACAGCCAGCTGATGCGACACGCTGGCGTGGTGAGCTGACATCAACAAGATGACGCAACAAGATATCACAAGGAAGAGACACAACAAGGAAACACAATGAGAGACACAACAAGCAGAAAATGGAGGTGGCTCAAGTGATTAGGCCCCTCCCTCCCACGTGGGAGGTTCCGGGTTCTGTTCCCAATGCTCCTAAAAAGAAAATGAGCATACAACGAACAGACAAAGAGAACAGACAGTGAGCACAAACAATGGGGGGAGGGCGGGGAGAGGGAGAAAAGAAAGAGAGGGAGGGAGGGAGGAAGGAAGGGAGGAAGGAAGGAAACAGTAGGGGAGCCAACAGAGAAGCTTATGTGACTGACCCCTGCTCTTCCCTAGGGTTCAGCGGCACTTTGTGTGACTCATGGGGTCTGATTATTGGCATACATAAATGAAAATACTGGGTGTCTTTGTACATTGGCCCCAACTGGCTCCATGGAAGATTGATTCAAGATAGCTGTAAGGTCCTGTTTTAGTTTCCATGAAATGGTTCAGCTTATACAATGGAAATCTATTACCTACAGTTTTGAGACCAGAAAAATGTCCTAATCAAAGCATCATCAAGGCCAGAACACTGAAAACTATGGTGTTCTGGGGCTGGCTGCCAGCTTAGCTTGTCACAGGGCAAAGCACATGGCAGCATCTCCTGGAGTTGCCCTTCTCTTCCAGATTCTGTTGAATTCATCTTCTGGATGCGCTCTCTCTCTCTCTCTCTCTCTCTCTCTCTCTCTATCTATCTATCTATCTATCTCTCTCTCTCACTGTACTCATTCTGTTTTTAAAGTACTCCAGTAATAATATTAAGACCCATCCTGAATGAGGTGGGTCACACCTTAACTGAAGTAGCCTCATCAAAATGTCCTACCTACAATGGGTTTACAACCACAGGAACGGGTTGACATTAAGAACATGTTTTTCTGGGATTTATACAGCTCCAAACCACCACAGGTCCCCTAATCCACAATTTAAAATAGACTTCATCAAAATGAAAACCTTTTGTATAAAGAACATTATCACTAAAGTAAAAAGACAACCAACAGAGTAGGAGAAAATAATTGCTAACTGTATATGTGATAAGTGTTTTTAATATCCAGAATCTATAAAGAACTGCCAGAACTTAACAACAAAAAGACAAATAATCATATTAAAAATGGGCAAAGGACTTAAATTACATTTGTCCAAATGGCCAATAAGCACATGAAAAGTCATCATTAGTCATCAAGGAAATGCAAATCAAAACCATAATGAGATACCATTTTACACCACAAGGATGGCTAATATTTAAACACACACACACACAATAACACCTGCTAGTAAAGATACAGAAAAATTGGAACCCTGAAGCCTTATTGGTGGGATTGCAAAATGGTGCTGCCACTGTGGGAATCAGTTTGGAAGTTCTTCAGAAAGTTGTATATAGAATTACTGTATGACCCAGCAATCCTACTTCTTGGTATATAGGCAAAATAATTGAAAGAAGGGATTAAAACATATATTTGTACAACAACATTCATAGCAGCATTAATCACAATAACCAAAAGGTGGAAGCAACCCAACTGTCCTTCCACAGATGAACAGATAAACAAAATGTGGTGCATACACACACACTGGAATATTATTCCGCCACAAAAATGAATTAAGTTCTGATATATGTTACAACATGGATGAACCTTGAAACATGCTGAGTGAAAGAATCCAGGCACAAAAAGACAAATATTGTATGATCTCACTGATATTAAATACCTAGCATAAGTAAATTCATAGAGACATATAATAGATTAAAGTTTACTACAGGCTGGGGGTGAGATGAATGGGGAATTATTGCTTACAGGGTGCAGTTTCTGTTTGAGGGCATGAAAAATGTTGAGCAATGCATGTTGGTTATGGTAGGATGGTAGGACACTATTATGAATACAAGTAATACCACTGAATTTTACACTTGAAAATGGTTAATAAGGGATAATTTGAATTGCATGTGTATTTATATATGTTGTGTGTATATATTTATATAACACTTAAATAAAACGTAAAAAGTAATAGCATCCTACAACCTGTTCTCTCACAGCTGCCTTCTGTTGCCTTTTGCTGCCTACTTTAACCATCACCCACAAAAAAACCACAGTCAGGGCACACTTAAGACACTTCAGAGGTTCTCCAGGTTTGTTGTTTTTAGTCACTCAATTCCAAGTCTTCCTCTGGCTTGACTCCTTATGGAGGAAACAACATCCCCAGCCAATTTACCATCTGAACATGAACCCATTATTTCAGTTTCTGAGTTGCATTCTGTTTATAGCTCAAGTCTATGTGACAAACTAACTTTATCTCTTCTTCAAATCATGTCAAACTTGTGGAGTAAATATTTCCCATGTCTCGTATTAAATGCTATTGATTCAGTCTTTCATTCATTCATCTAACTAATATCATTGAGCATTGTGACAAGACAGCACTCTGAGAGGTGCCAAGGACACAAAGATGAATTAAAGTGTGATACAGACTTTGAAGCATTTACCTAACCAGCATAAAAGTACTTTTTGGGAACATAAAATAAAAATCCTTTAAAACTATCACATTAGGTATTTGAATTATGGTAGTGATTAGAAAGTATTCTCTCCCATCCCATATAGCTCAAAAAGATTATTTTAATGAGCTATTATTTCATTTTCTAGTCTTTATTTCTCATTGTTTAATTCTTTTAAAATAGCATTTCACATTATTGAGGGAAGGGTTAGTTCATCTGTTGGTTGCTACACCTTCTGGGATCCCTTCTGTTCCCTAAGGCTGAGTCAAAACCCAAATTTACTAATGAACTGCCAAAAATTTCATCTCACAAATTCCTACTCATCTGCCATTACTGTTAAGGCTTTGTAGTTATTATAGTGATGAGTTTATAGCCTGGAAACTAGGGCAGTGCTATTTCCACTAATTCATTACCTTCACTTTACACATTTTAAAGAGGAAAGAAGAAGGCGCATGTTTGCGTGGGCATGTGTGTATGTGTGTGTATGAGAGAAAGTGTTTTAGTTATGTGTGTTTCTCATTTGGAATTGTACTCCATTCTTCTGCAGGGTGATTGTAGCAGTTTGTTATTATTTATGAATTCCAAAAAAAAGATATAGATTATGTTTGTAAACTGGTCTGTTCCTCTGGGTGTGATACCCTTTGATTGTATTACATTCAGCTGAGATGGATTTGATTAAATTATGTTAAGATTAGAGCTTTGATTCGATCACATCATTAGGGCATGCAGAGGTGAGACCCCACCCCCTTGGTGGGCTCTATAAATGGATACTCAATCAAGAAGACAAAAGCAGATACATGAGAAAAGAGAGCTCCATAGACAAGGCAGAGACCACAGGAAGAGAGATACCAGTTTGCCTGACAGTTTACAGCTGACCTTGTGAAGAGAACAAAGAAGTTGAGCCTGGAAAGAAATGAGTCCTAGGAAGAGAGTCAAGCTGTATGCAGCCTACAGCTGAGATTGGAAGAAGCTGGACCCATGGAGCCTTAAGAGGGAAGAGGGAGGCTGAACCCTCGCAGATGTCGGCCACCATCTTGTTTCAACACGTGGCAACAGAGTTTGGTAAGAAAGTAGCCTTGAGTTGGACTCTTTAGGACCTTGTAACTGTGAACTTTTACCCCAAATAAATACCCTTTATAAAAACCACAAATTTCTGGTACTTTGCATCAGCACCACTTTGGCTGACTAATACAGTGATAAAGGATTAATTAGTCATGTATTTCATCCTTGCTCTTTAAACTCATAACAGCACTTGGAAACACCGTCCACCTTCCCAGAGGTCATTAATTAATTTATTTGTTCATTCAATAAATGTTTATTTAGTGCCTACTATGTATTAGGAATTCCAAAGTTGCTGAAGTTGGAGATAGTGTGGTTTTATGTGTCAACCTACCTAGGCTGAACCACATTTTCCAGAATTCTGTCTCCTCCATATTTCTGGTTAGTTTGAGCTACAGGAGACATTTATTGTGGGAGATTTGGAGGGTTGAAGGGAAGCAAGAGCCACTTTTAACCTTACACACATTGTCACTAACCTGCTAACTCACCTTGTTGGTATCAGGCAGCAGCTGGGCCTGTTAACTGCTCCACTTTCCCCTGGGGATCCTTAATCTTTTCTGACTCAGGGGCCAGGTGTGTGGGTTTACCTCCAAGGATAAGGGTCCCAGTTTCCACAGGACACCCATGCCACCAGCATCAGAGGAAATAAGAACTGACCTGGGTTTCTGTTCATCCTCATGTGGTTTCATCTCATGCGTGTGTGTGCTTTCAGCTTACACTTGACCTCCCATCTTACTTCCATCTTCCCTTCCTGCCTGCGTGTCTGTAGGCTTTAAGTTTCAGAGCACGAGATGTGAAGACAACTGTCTTACAAAGAATGCTTAACCAGCTCCCACATTGCATGAAGTCTTATCCCTGTATCAAATACCTTAATATTCCATGTTTCCAACTCCTAGTGGTTCTGTTTCTCTGCTTAAACCCTGACTGATACAGCTATAAGCAAGATAATCATAATCTTTGCCCTCATGAAGTTGACAGTCTAGAAGGGGAGGATGAGTTTTTAAAATATGACATTATAGTAAATTCATTACAACTATGAGAAGTTCCATGTAGAAATAATCAGATGACAGG
The DNA here is from genome assembly GCA_029593785.1 of Cabassous unicinctus. Classification (NCBI taxonomy): domain Eukaryota; kingdom Metazoa; phylum Chordata; class Mammalia; order Cingulata; family Chlamyphoridae; genus Cabassous; species Cabassous unicinctus. The sequence goes on along the minus strand of JAQZBX010016032.1, from coordinate 168 downwards.
AGAATTTCTAATCAGGAGACTACCAGAGAGACTCTCAGAAAGCTGGAGCAGAGAATGTGTTCCACTCAGATTTGCTTGGATCCCTTTTAACCTTTTTTGTATATGCCCCCAGGCTTCAGGGTACTTTCACTTCAAACAGCCAGAATCAGCAACTCTTTTTTTTTTAAT
>JAQZBX010016031.1:0-36903 GCA_029593785.1 Cabassous unicinctus | reverse complement strand
CTTTGAAAAAATGGAAAAAAAGAAAAACAAAAAACAAATAAAATCCTCTTTTTTTTTTTTAAAAGAAATTATTCTATTTGCCTTTTATCATCGTAATATCGGATGTCCAGTGTACATGAAACCTTCCCCATCTCATTCCCCAGTGTCTCCCAAATTTCAATTTAATTTTCAAAGAAGTTTTAGGTCACAGCAAAGTCCCACACAGAATATTAGAGATATTTGGGAGTTTTAGACTAGTTTAGAATGTGTGGTAAATTGTAAAGTTAATAAAATGGTTAGAAATCTAACTTAATTGTGAAGTTAAAGGTGGTATTCAAAGAGATGCCCGTTCATCCAGCAGCAGGACTTCACTTTTACAGGCACTGCTCTAGAAGTACTTAGACAATTTATTATGTAAACAATTTTATTCTGTATGAAAGTAAATGAATCCTAAGTATAACTTAAATATATATTCCTGCTACTGTTTCCTTTCCCAATACAAACTTAAAGAGGAGTCTCTTCCCCATTTTCTGTCCTTTTACTCTAGATTTGAAAATTGCTTTCACCAGGACTATTCCTATAAAAATATTGAATCAATGGTATTTGGGTGCCTTCCCTCATCTTTTGTCCTTGACCATCATCACCAGCCTACATTGACTACCTTGACTTCTGCCTCCAACGACCTTCAATTTCTTGTGGTAAGTGGTATTTCCTGATTCAGGAATTTCTTTTACCCCTAAATGCTCAAAATATAACTGCTTGTGTTTATCTATGAGAATCTTTAAAATGCCTGAGATGAAATGAAGGGACTCCTGTAAAGGAGCAAGAATTTTTTTCAATAGCAGGAAGGCTAATTCATGTGATTTCCCTGGAGGATTATTCCTCCAACTCTTGGAATCTGTAAGAACAAGATGACCAAGATCAAAATTAGTTGATAGGTTAGAAAATGGCAAATCCCTTAGTGCTCTTCAAGCCTAAGGCAAATAAACAATTTAGAGAAAAATAGGCTATTGTATTTTGGGGTTGTTGTTTATTCTTCACTAAACCAGAATTTGAATGCTTTACATTTATATTTGTATTTAAAAGGGAAATGCACATAGACCTTCACACTGTAAATTATCTGATGACTATCATAAAGCTAGTCGTGCCATGTAATTTCAATGAGATAAGTTGTATTTAACTTTATGATTGATTTGCACCAAGAAAAGGCTAAGTGATATCAATGTGGCAGGATACCAAACAAACAAAGGCTTAAGAGCAGTCTTAAAAAAGAAAGGACACAAGAATTTAGTCATCAAATTGCTACAAATTTCAGGCACTCAGTACTATGCCCATTCATATTCTATTTATCCTTTGGGATTAACCAGTTTCTTATTAGTAATAACAGAGTGTTAAAGGCACAGAGAATTTTTTAATGATCAATTTGTGTATTTTTTGCATATTTTTTTCTCATCATGGGTCCTAAGAAAATGAACAGTGATAACGCTGAGCAGAAACTAAAATTACTTTGTACCACCATTGAGCAAAAAAAAAAAAAAATGAAATGTGAAATAAGAGTGGTATTCACATTACTGATCTTGCTAGAGAATACTATATGCCTAGAACAATGGTCTCCACCATCATTAAGAATAAAAAAGCAACAAGAAAAGCTGATGTTGTGAAGGGAGTTAAAGCAGTAACAAAGCAGCATTCCCAAACACTGGAGGAATTTGTAAAGCTCTTATTAGTTGGGGTAAATGAGAAGCAGTTGGAGGGCATATCGGAAGCAATGATATGTGAAAAAGCAAAAGTGTTGCATGCTGATCTATTGAAAAAGAAACCAGAACCAACTGATGAGAGTGTTGAAGTTTTTAAGGGCAGCCACGGCTGGTTTGATAATTTTAAAAAGAGGACTGGCATCCATACTGTCGTGAGGCATGGCGAGGCAGTGAGTGCTGATAAAAAGGCTGCTGATGAATTCGTCAGTAAATTTCAAGACTACGTAGAGGCTGAGGGTTTTATTCCCCACCAAGTTTTTAACTGTGATGAGCCCAGAGTTTTTTGGAAAAAATGCTGAGTGGAACCTACATCACAAAAGAGGCGAAGGCATTACGAGGCCACAAACCAGTGAAGGAGAGGCTCACCCTATTGTGTGGGAATGTTAGTGCGGACTTAAAACTCAAGCCTCTGCTATCCTATCACGGTTAAATCCTGTGCATTTTCAAGAAGCATAATGTCATAAAAAGCAAACTCCATGTGATGTGGCGGGCAAACAGCAAAGCATGGGTCACGAGGCAATTTTTCCCCGAGTGGATAAATGAAGTGTTTGGTCCCTCAGTGAAAAAATATTCCAGTGCTCTTGCCCACCCTCCAGGCTTGGAGGATGACTTACTGGAGGAGTTCAGCTTCATCACTGTGAGGTTCCTGCCCTGCAACACTACTCCTCTCATCCAGCCGATGGACCAGCAGGTCATGTCAAACTTCAAAAGGATGTACACCGAGGTGCTTTTCCAGAGTTGCTTTTGAGATCACCTCTGACACCGAGCTGACCTTCACAGAATTCCAGAAGGAGCATTTCAATATCCTGCACTGCCTTAACCTTATTGATAAGGCCTGGAATGAAGTCTCTTATAGGACAATGAAATAGGCATGGAAGAATTTGTGGCCAGAAGCTGTGACTCAGAGAGACTTGGAGGGGTTTGACTTGGAGCCTGCAGGTACAGAGGGTAGAGTTATGCAGGATCTTGTATCTTTGGGCCAGTCCATGGGTCTGGAGGTTGATGCTGCTGAGGTTGAGAGGTTAGTGGAGGAGCATCGTGAAGAGCTCAGCACTGAGGAGCTGCAGGAACTACAGAAGGAGCAGCAACAAGAGGGGGCTGAGGAGATTTCTTCAGGGGAGGAGGACATAAGGGAGGATGTCCCCAGTTCCTCGATAAAAGAAATGTGTGCAAAATGGGCAGGAGTTCAAAACTTTGTGGAGAAGTACCATCTGGACAAAGCTCTGACAAGCAGAAATGTGAATTCATTGAATGGCCAATCAATTTCACACCTTTGAGGAATTCTGAAAACAAGACAGAAGCAGCCTTCATTGGATGTTTTTAAAAATATATATATTTACTTTAAAGAAACTTTAGATTACATAAATGTTACATAAAAAATATAAGGGATTCCTATATGCCCCACCTTCCCCCTCCCACACTCTCCCACATTAGCAACATCTTTCATTAGTGTGGTAACATTTCTTACAATTGATGAACACTTATTGCAGCATTGCCACTAACCGTGGATTATAGCTTACATTAGAGTTTACACTCTGTCCTGCGCAATTTTGTAACTTATGACAAAATATATAATGGCCTGTATCTGTCATTACAACGTCTTGCAGGACAATTCCAATGTCCTGAAAATGCCCCCATATTACACCTATTTTTCCCTCTCCCTCCCTTCGGAATCTCCTGTGGCCACTGGCTCCACATCAATGATAAAGATTCTTCCATTGCTATACTATACTTATACTATAACAATAAGTCTATAGTAGAATAATAATGTCTACTTTAGTCCATTTTTCATTCACAATCTTGAGGATTTGGGGATGGTGATGCCCACTCTGCCTCTAATTGAGAGGGTGCTTAGATCCCATGGGCAAATGGATGGAAGTCTCTTGCTTGCAGTTGCAGACACTCTCTATTTCTTGGGATGGGCATTGTCCACAGGACAGGGCACACCTTGAATAGGCTTATATGAAATATGTAAGTGTTCATCTTGTCATATTGTATTATATCAGTGGGTGGAGACCCACACAACAAACAAGAAAATAAACTGCTATCCTGGGGAGTTGTGCTATGTTCTCACATGGAGTAGCAAGAGTCTCCCGAGAACATAGACAGTGCCTAATAAAAGAAAACAGACCAATATGTCAATCCTTTAGTATTATTACAAATAACTATGAATCTTAAACTTCAGAAAGTAAAACTTAGTGGTTACCATAGGTACTGAGGGAAGGGGGAGGGAAGAATAGAATAGGTGGAACAAAGGATATTTTTAGGGCATTAGAATTGTTCTGCATGATCTGGCAATAATGGCTACAGGCCACTTTAAATTTCATTAAAATTTATAAACGTGTACTGTCCAAAACGTAAATCATAATGGAAACCATTGGCCATGGTCAGTAGCAATGCTTCAATATTTGTATATCAATTTTAACAAATGTACCATCTGTATGCAAAATATTATTAATAGGGGAGAGGGGAAATGGGAGAGAGCATTGGGTGTATGGGAATTCCCTATATTCTCTATGTGACTTTTTGTAACCTAAAGCTTCTTTGAAGATAAAATGAAAAAGAAATAAGACACTGGGGGAATATACAGAAGAAAATCTCACTGTGCATACAAGACAACAGATTTTACAGTGATAAAAGACATATTACTCAAAAAAGTTTTTTTATTGTTTAAAATTTTTTTAATTTTTAATTTTTTTTTGTATTTTATATGTTATTTTTAAAACTATCACTCTTATTTCATTCTATTATTTTTGTTTGGTTACTTTCTTGGCTTCATCTTTGGAGAGGTTTTGGATCACAGAAGGGTCACAACTTTGGCAGGGGAGAAACATTGCTGCAGGTTGTTGGTGATGGAGGATGCATGGGAGGGGCTTCATCTGGGGCAAGCCTCTAAGGCATATGAATGTGTTTAAGTGTTCATGCGGCATTGCCACAGTGGGTGGAGAGTCAAACAATAACTGAACGAATATCGAATTCCCATCCTGGGGAGTTCTGCTACATTCTCTAATGGGACAACAAGAATTCCCTGTCTTCAGGGGATGTGCCTAGTGATGGAGGATGGACCATTGTGCCAAGCCCTTGATATTGATGATTGTACTTATAAGCTTTTTCTTTTGAAATTGAAACTTACCCTAGTATTATATGTTGCCTAAGAATTACCTTCTGAGGGCCTCCTTGCTGCTCAAATGTGGCCTCTCTCTAGGCCAAACTCACCATATAAATGCACTACCTTCCCCCCAGCATGGGACATGACTCCCAGGGATAAGCCTCCCTGGAACTGAGGGATTATTACCAAGTGTCAACTAGCAACACACCTGGAAAAAGACCTTGACAATAAGGGGGACATGGTAATGGCTAAGAGATTTCAAAATGAGTCAGGAGATCATTCCAGAGGTTATGCTTATGCGTGTCTCAGCGAGATCTCATTGACTGCCACAGTAAATATTGCCTCCTGAGGGCTCTAGAGACATCCAGACACTATTGACAGGGCAGACAGCTCAGGAATTTGGCACCCTACTAGTGAGCATTAATCTTGGAACTTATGCTCCCCAGTGTGACAGAGTTGGACTCATTTGTCATTTGCCTACACATGGCTCTTCTTCCCCTTCTAATTGAACCTATAGCTAGTATTATACTTGATAAATGTATGTCCAAGAGACTTAAATCTTTGGTCTGTTCACATGCCAGTTGGGCCCTGAATCTCAGCAGAGTTGCAAAACCTACTGTCGAGTTCATTGAACTCACCCAGGACAACTAACAAGCTGATGATGATGGCTAAGTTTTTAGTGAAAGTGACAAAGAGTGTATCAGAGCCTGTGGTGCAAGCTGAAAAAAAGCATAAAAGAAAAAGAGTTCAAGTGCCTGATGTTCTATTGCAAGGGGACTCTCCTTCCAAGCAACATGTAAACTCTCCTCCTCACCACTCTCCTCCCACCATCACATTAGGCCATGGACTTTTCTCACTACAGGCAAAGTGAGGTTTTTATTTTATTTAATCTAAGTGTTTATGAATTTTTAGGTTCATTTATCATGTAAAGTAATGATATACAACCCTATCTTTTTACATATTGCCTTAAAAATGTGGATTGTTTTTGGCTTGGGAGCATATTAAATTTATTTACATTATTCTTTATGGGAAAAATTTGTTTGGTACTCATCATTTTAGGTACTCAATGTGCCTCCCAGAACCATTAATGACAAGTATCAAAGTACCACTGTATCCAATTTTCAAAATTCAAAACCCAAGCCAGAACTAAACAAGAATGTTTGACCCATTTATAGAAAAAAAGAAAGAAAGGAATTGAAGTTGTCCCTTATGAAACCCAGTTTTCATACTTACTAGACAAAGACTTGCTAGATTCAAAGAGTGAAAGGAAACCATAAATAATTAACAAATAATTCAAGAAAACCAGGTGAACTATCTTACCAAAATATCAATAAAGAAATAGAAATGATAAAAAGGAACTAAATAGAAATTCTGGAGATTAAAATACAATAATTGAAATTTAAAAATCACTAGAGAGAGGTATTCAACAGTATGAAAGGATTAAAAAATTTGAAGATAGGTCAATTGATACTATCCATTATGTGGAGCAGAAATAAAAAGACTGAAGGAAAATGACCAGAGACTAAGGGACCTGTGGAAAACAATCAAATGTACCAACAAACATATTGTGGGGATCCCAGAAAGAGAAGAGCGGAGAAGAGAAAAAAAAAAAAAAGAAAAAATATTAGAAGAAAGCATGACTGACATATTTTCAAATTTGATAAAAGGCATGTAAGAAGCTCAATGAATTCCAAGTGTAATAAACTCAAAGATGTTCAATCTGAGACACAATCAAACTGTTGAAAGCTTGAGGACAGCAAGACTGAAGTGATTTGTCACATGCAAGGAATGCCCAGAAGGATGAGCAGTCAATTTCTCATGAGAATCCCTGGAGGCCAGAAGACAGTGAAATGACATGTATAATTTGCTGAAAGAAAAAATGGTCAAAAGAGAAAAAAAACTATCCTTCAAAAATGAAAGAGGAATAAAGACATCCACAGGTAAACAAAATTAGAGGGAGAGGGAGATAGATGTGGCTCAAGTGATTGGGCTCCTGTCTACCATATGGAGGGTCCCGGGTTCGGTTCCTGGGGCCTCCTGGTGAAAGTCAGCTGGCCCATGAGGAGAGCTGGTGCAACAAGATGATGCAACAAAAAGAGACACAGAGGAGAGACAGTGAGGGACACAACAAACCTGGGAGCTGGGGTGGCTCAGGCGATTGAGTGCCTCTCTCCCATGTCAGAAGGTCCAAGGGTTGGTTCCTGGTACCTCCTAAAGGGAAGACGAGAAGAGATGACAAGGAGACGCAGAAGAGTGTGCAGCGAGTGAGCACAGTTAGCAGACAGCGAGTGCAAGTAGTGGGGGGAGGGGGGAATAAATAAAATAAAAAAAATATGTATTAACTATTTTTTTAAAATTATTTAAAAAAATGGTAGAGGGAGATAATAACCATCAGCCATGCCTTAAAAGAAATGGAAAAGGAATCCTTCAGTCCAAAATGAAAGGACACTAAAGTATAACTCGAGGCTTCACAAAGAAATAAAACCAACATTAAAGGTAATTACATAGGTAAACATAAAGGCAGTATTATTGCATTTATGGCTTGTAATTTCTATTATTTCTGTATAATTTGAAAGAAATTCTCAAATCAGAAATCATAAATCTCTATTAATGGAAACACAATGTATAAGATGTACTTTCTGACAATAAATATAAATGGTGAGGAAAATGCTTTATAGAAGCTGTTTTTGTATCCTATTGAAGCTAAGTTGGTATTACTTAAATTAGTTTGCTATAAATTTAATATATTAATTGCAATTTCCCGGGTAATCAGTAAGAAAATATCAAAAAAAAAAAATACAGAAAAATAAGTGAGAATGGAGAAAAACAAAACAAAACACGGATTACCAAAAATAAATTAAACACAAAAGATGGAATTCATGGAAGGATTGAGGACTCAAAACACAGACAACATAATGGCAGAGGTCTCCAGTCAAAAGCCAAGTATTGAAAGAATGGTTTAAAAAACCACAGCAAACATCCAACTATATATGCTGTCTACAGAAAACTTGCTTTGGTTCCAAAGACACAAATAGTTTGAAAGTGAAAGGGTGGCAAAAAAATTCCAAAAAATAGCCATAAAAAGAGAGCTGGGGCATCTATTGTAATATCAGACAAAATAAACTTTAATGATTGCTATAAGACAAAAAAGGACATTATATATTGATAAAAGGGTCAATTTCTCAAGAAGTTAAAACAATTAGCTACATACAATCACTTAACAACAGAGTGCAATAATTTAGAAAGCAAAAGCTCAGAGAATTGAAGGCAGAAATAGATCTACAGAAATTGATGGAAATTTCAATACTCCACTTTAAATAATAGATTAAAAAACTGGAGTGAAAGTCAATAAGGAAATAGAACAATTGAATAACACTATATCCCAATTAAAACTAACAGACATGGAGAGAACTCAGCCCCCAACAAAAGAAGAATGCATATACTTTTCAAACGGACATGGAATATTTATAGGATAATTCATATTTTAAGCCAAAAAACCAGTCTCAATAAATTTTAAAAGATTTAAATTACACAAAGTATTTTCTCTAACCATAACTGAAAGAGGCAAGGAATCAATAACAGAAGGAATAATGGAATATTCACAAATATGTAGAAATTAATCAATGTAATTTTAAATAGGTAATGGCAAAAGAAAAAAATCACAAAGGAAATTAGAAAATATTTTGAGAAAAATTAAAATGAAAACACAAAACTTAGAGTATGCAATGAAAGCAATGTTCTTAGGTAAATATATAACTGTAAGTGACTAAATTTAAAATAAAAAAGGATAACTAATCAGCAATCTGCTACACATTTAGGAATTTTATAAAGAAGAGCAAACTAGACCCAAAGCTAGTAGAAGGAAGGAAATGATGAAGATGAGAGCACCGATAAATGCAATAGGCAATGTAAAAGTAATAGAAAGAATCAGCTAAAACATAAGTTGGATTTTTTTAATCAATAAAAAATTTAATCAATAAAAGTGATGAACTTTTAGCTAAGTTAGGAAGAAAGACTCGGTATACTAAAATGGGAAATGAAAATGGGGCTCTTACTGACAACTTTACTTAAATAAAAAAAAAAAGATTATAAGGGAAAAATATGAACAATTATATGACAGAAAATTAGATAACTAACAAGAAATGGAAATATTTCTAGAACCCCATAAATTGCCAAAATGTACTCAAGAATAAATAGAAAATCCAAATTGACCTATAGCAAGTAAAGCGATTGCATCAGAAATCAAAGGTCTCCCAAGAAAGAAAAGGTCAGAAATAGATGGTTTCACAAGTGAATTCTACTAAACATTTAAAGAAGGATGAATACAAATCTTCCTTGAAGTCTACCAAAAATATAAGGGGAGAGAAGATTTCCTCCTTTTCTGAGCCAGTATTACCTCTGTAGCAAAGTCAATCAGAGACATCACAGAAAACAAACAAACAAACAAAAAACTACAGAAAACATTCCTTATGAATATAGATGCAAAATCCTCAACAAAATACTAGCAAATCACATGTGGCAGCATATTAAAAGAATTATACACCATGACCAGAGGGGATTTATCCCAGAAATGTAAGAGTGATTCAGCATAAGAAAATCAGTCAATGTAACAAACAATATTAATAAAATGAAAGGAGAAAACACATGATAATCTCAATGGATGCAGAAAATTTTTTAGAAAAAATACACCTTTCATGACAAAAACACTCAACCAACTAGGACTTTAAGGGAAGTTCCTCAAAATGAATAGGGTGTTTATAAACATGCCACACTTCACACCGTACGCAATGCTGGAACATTGAAAATCTTCTCTCAAAGAATGGAATAAGACAGGGGTAACTGATATCATCAGTTCTATTCAACATTCTACTGGAGGATTCAGGCAGATAGATAGATTAAACAGGAAAAGAAATAAAATGAATACATATTGGAAAAGGAGGAGCAAAATTATCTCTATTCACAGATGACATGACCATACATGTAGACATTCTCAAAAGAAAACCACATTAAAAAACCTGCTAGAGCTTATAAGCAAATTCAGCAAATTGCAGAGTAAATGATCAACACATAAATATGAATTTTGTTACCAAATTAAAACAATGAATAATATGAAGAAGAAATTAAGAACAATTCTACTGCAACATCTAAGGAATAATAAAATACCTAGGAAGTAATTTAAACAAGGAGATGAATGAGTTTTAAACTCAAACTATGAAACATTGCCAAAATTTAAAGATCTAAATAATTTGAAAGAACCCCATGTTCATGGATTGGAAGACAATATCATTAAGAAAGCAATACAGTACCACCCAAATCAATCTTCAGATATAATGCTATCCTGTCACGAGGTTCAAAGACAAGAACCATTTTACATAATTTAGCTTAGAATGGAAAAAATAGAAATATATGAGTGGAACTTTATAAAGTATGAAGGATAGAGCAAGATATACCACTTACATATACTGGAGATCCAGATGGAGAAGACAGAATGAGGAAAAGTTCATGTTCAAAATGATGATGGCTGAGAATTTTCTGGGATCAATCCACAGATTAAGGAAGTTTAATCCAACCCAAGAAAAAGTTCTTTTTATGACCATATGAAGGCCAAACTTTTATTAATTTCTCTATTTTAAAAGTTAACCTAGGGGAGCAGATGTGGCTCAAGCAGTTAAATGCCTGCTTCCTACATGGGAGGTCCCAGGTTCAGTTCCTGGTGCCTCCTAAAAACAGAAACAAAGAACAAGCAAGCAAACAAACAAACATGCAAACAACTCAGGGGACCCGATTGAATTTTCATGTCCCATTCTGTGAATTTTAGCATGTGTATGATTGCTTCAATCACCACAGGAAGAGGAAACAAAAGCCTTCCTTCACCCTGAAAACAGTCCCTTATGCTGTCTCCTTCTAGGTCAGGATCTCTGTTTCCCCTAAACTCTGGGACACTGCTCTGTTATTTTTCACTATAGTTTTGTCTTTTTAATAATATTATTAAAGGGAATATTACAGTATCTAACTTTTTGAGTTAGACTTCTTTCACTCAGCACAATGATTTAAAAATTGCTCAAATTTTAAAAATAATTTTAATTTCATTTGAGGTGAAATTAACATAAAATAACCATTTTCAAGTGAAAATTGCAGCAGTATTTAGTACATTCACAATGTTGTGAAACCACCATCTCTGTCCATTTTCAGTACCTCCAAAGGAACACATAGCCATCAAGCAATTGCTCCCCATTCTAAGCTCCTCACATCCTTGACAATGACCAGCCTACATTTCTGCCTCTGTGGATTTACCTTCGGGATATTTCACATAAATGCAATCATACATAACGTAACCATTTGAGTCAGGCTTCTTTTGCTTACTTTAATGTTTTCAAGGTTCCTTGACATTTTAGCATGACTCCGTTCATCATTTCTTTTGTAGCTGAACAATATTCCATTTTATGTATATACTACAATGTGTTTATCTATTTGCCTATTGATTGACAGCTGGGATGCTTCCGCCTTCTGGCTATTGTAAATAGTGCTGCTATGAATACGCATGCACTTGTACCAGTTTGTGTATCTGTTTTAAATTATCTTTGGTATGTATCTAGGCATGGAATTGGTGAGTCACATAGTAATTTTATATTTAACTATTTGAAGAACTGTCAAACTGTTTTCCTCAGCTACAAACACAAAATGTATGAGGATTTTAACATCTCCACATTTTAATAATATTTGCTATTTTCCTTTTTAAAATATCATAGCCATGTTATGTGTGGTATGTGATATTTCAATGTGGTTTTGATTTTCATTTCCTTAATGGCTAATGACATTGAACATGTTTTCATGAGCTTGTTGGCCATATGCATATCTTCTTTAAAGAAATTTATTCAAGTCCTTAGCTCATTTTAAAATTTGATTGTATTTTTCCTGTTGGGTTGTAAATGTTGTTTTTATATTTTGGATCCTAGACCTTTATCAGAAACATGATTTGCAAATATTTTCTGCCATTAGTAGGTAGTCCTTTAATATTCTTGAAAATATCATTTGATATATAAACATTTTTTAAATTTGTGAAGTCTAACTTATATTTTCTTTAATTTCGCATGCTTTTGGATTCATCTAAGAATCCATTGTCAAATCTAGTCATGAAGATTTATCCGTAGGTATTCTCCAAAGAATTTTGTAGTGGTAACACCAATATTTAGGTCATTGATCCATTTTTGAGCTAATGTTTGTATATGGTGTGAAGTAGAGTCCAACTTAATTTTTCCATGTGGATATTTTGAGTCCCAGCAACTTTTGTTGAAGAGACCACTTTTTCTTCCATTGAGAGTTCTTGGCACCCTTTTTGGAACTCAATTGCCTATAGATACATGCGATTATTTATAGATTCTCAGCTCTATTCCATTAAGTCAGTCAATCTTTCTGGTAATGCACAGTGTTTTGATTACTGTAACTTTGTAACAAGTTCTGATTTGAAATCAGGAAACAAAGTTCTCCAGCTTTGTTCTTAATTTCCAAGATTGTTTTGCTACTTGGCGCCCCTTGCAATTCCATATGAATTTTATGCTTGGCTTTTCCATTTCTGTAAAAATGACCAATAGAATTTTGATAGGGATTATATTGTGTGTGTAAATTGCTTGGATATTATTGACATCTTAAAAAATTAAGGTCTTCAATCCATGAACAGAAGGCATCTTTCCATTTATTTAGGCAGTTCTTGTTTGGTTTTGTTTTCTTTAGGAGATACCCAGGATTGAACCCATGACCTCGTACATGGGAAGCAGGTGCTCAGCCTGCTTTAAAAACATCCGCTCCCCTAGGTATTTTTAAATTTTATTTTCTTCAATGTTTTATAGTTTTGAGTGTAAATGTCTTTCACCTCTTTGGGTTAAATTCATTCCTAGGTATTTTATTCTTTTGGGTCCTATTGCAAAATGGAATTATCTCCATAATTTCCTCTTCAGACTTTTCATAGCTATTATATAGAAACACAGCTGATTTTTATGTTGATCTCATACACTGAATCTTTTTCATAGTTACAGAAGCTATGTATGTATGTATGTATGTATGTATGATCATATTACCTACAAGTAGAGATAGATTTACTTCTTCCTTTCTCATTTGGATGTCTTTTATTTCTTTTTATTGCCTAATTTATCTGGCTAAAACTTCCAGTGCAATTCAGTAGAATGAGCCGTAGTGGACATCCTTGTTTTCATCCTGATCTTAGAAAGAAAGCATTCAATTTGTCACCATTGATTGTAAGTATGTGGGTTTTTCATAGATGTTCAATCATACATTCCCTTCTTATCCTAGTGTTGTATTTTTATCATGAAATAGTGTTGAATTTTCTGTGCCAATTGAGATTATAATGTGTTTTAAGTTTCTTTGTTTTATTAAGTGGTTTATTACATTTATTGATGTTCTTATGTGTGAACCATCCTCAAATTACTGAAATAAATCCCTCTTGGTCATGGTGCATAATCCTTTTAATAGTCTCTTGGATTTGGCTTGATATTGTTTTGTTAAGAAGTTTCATATCTTTATTTATAATGGATATTGGTTTGCAGTTGTTTTTTCTTGTGATATCTTTATCTTGCTTACAAATCAGGGTAATGACAGACTCAATGACTGTGTTAGGAGGTGCTGCCTCTTCTATTCTGTAAAGCCTTTGAGTGGGATTGATTTTAATTCTTTAAATTTTTGGTAGAATTCTCCAGGGAAGACATCTTTTCCCTGGATTTTCTGCATTGGGAAATTTATTCCTTACTCAATTGCTTTACATCTTTTTGAGCCAATTATGTTAATTTGTATGATTCTAGCAATTTGTTCATTTCATCTAGTTTTTCTAATTTAATTTTCCTATGTTCAATTTTCTACATTCCTTTTCATACCTGTTCAAATCTGCTATTGAAACTCTCTAGGGAATTTTTCCTTTTCAGCTATTATACTTTTCTGTTCCATAATTTTTATTTTTATTTTTTTTATATTATCTATCTTTTTATTGATTTTCTTTTTTATACATTGTTTTTCATTCCTTTTAGTTATTTGTACGTAATTTCCTTTAGGTTTTTGTGCATATTTAATTTGGTTATTTCAAATCTTTGAAATAACCAAATTAAATCCAATGCCTGGCTTCCCCAGTGACAGTTTGCCTCAATTATTTTTTCCATTAAATGGGTGATATTATCCTCTTTATTTGTATGCCTTGTGATTTTTTTTTTTGCTTAAAACTCGACATTTTAATAGTCTGGAATGTAGTAAATCTGGAGATCTTCCCCTTCCACAAACTTTGCTCTTTTTATTTGTTGATAACCACAGTCATCTGGTTTAATGTCTTTTCTGAACTATTTTTGCAATATCTGAAATATTACTATGAATGGTCATTGACGTCTCTGTTTCATTAGCTTGGGTGTATAGCTCTTCCCTTAAAAGACTTTTTTTCTATTTTTAAACTCTGTATATACTTATGTGTGTGTGTGTATATATAATGAAACTAAACAAACAAAAACTAAACACAGAAACAAAATAAGCAAACCTCTCCCAGTCTTTGAATTGGGCCTTCGGGTGGGGCAATCCATCTACATTTAGGCAGGCATTTTGCAACTCTGCCTTATTCTTCACTTTCTGCTTGCATGCAACATAGAGATCAGCCAGAGAAGACAATTTAGGTTCTTCTCAGGTGTTCTCTGAGCATGCACATGGCTTTCTAAATCCCCCAGTATACATGGGTGCTTTGGAAGGCTTCAAGTTCCCAATGAAAATCTCTCCTCAGCTTTTCCTCCAAGGCTTTCAACCATGTATTACATGTCTCCACCATATATATATATATATATATAAATATTTTTTTTTGCTCTAGTTGGCTGTGGACCTTTCCTTCACATTATAATATTTTCAAGCAATAAGTGATACTTTTCCTCCCTGAATTCAGAGTTAGGTGAAGCAGAGATGAGCATATCACATCAGCCTTCTTGGTCACCCACAGAAAGCTTAGAGCAGACAAACACAACTAGGGATAAGGTCTGCTTTTTTCCCTCTGGTGGCAAGACTGCTATCAAGCCAGAGAGAGGGTCGACAAGGGCAAGGACAATTACCACAGACTTTCCTACCAATTTTTCGGTCAATATGGTTAATGGCAATATTAAGAAAGCTACATAGTTTATGTGACATCAAAACAATCAGTCAGTTCAGGAGAAAAATGTAATGGTGCGCCTTCTATAAACACCAGCTCACCACACACACGTGTTGATTAATGCTTTCAATATTTAATTTATTTCATTGCTTTTGCAAGAAACAAAACATCCTTAACATCTTAGACACTCGCCTTTAATCATTTAGAATCTAAATTCACTTATACTTTGAGTGTAATCAAAGGCATTTAGGGTAATCACATATTTGTGCCTTTATCACCCCAATCATTCCCAGAGCACTTTCATTATTCTAATAATAATAATAACAGTAATAATAATAATAAAGCAAAACTCTTTATCTATGCCTCATCTGCTGTACATAGCTGCTATTCTTTTTCCTTCTCTCTAGTATATTTGCATTTATATTTTGTAAAAACAGTCTTATATATGCAATATCCCCCATATACGTGTTTTACATGAGGTTTTACTATCATATACAGTCCCTTGTTACAGTTTTTAGCTTTCCGTCTAGTAAGATACATGACCTTAGACTTTCGTTTCAGCCACTAACATACCCATACAATAGTGCTGCTAGTTACATACACCATGATTTGCTTTAAAAATTTCTATTCATTTCCAAAGATTTACAAACAGACTTTTTACCACTTCTACACATAACCATCAGCTTTCCAATCTCTACCTTCCTTCTATTTTCTGGTGACATATATTCTAATTATTAAGTCCAAGAGAGTACACAAAATATTTAGTTCATAATAGCGCAATCATACGGTATTTGTTGTTTTGTGGCTGGCTTGCTTCACTGAACATAATGTCTTCCAGATCCATCCATGTTGTCATATGCTTCACAACTTCATTTCTTCTTATTGCTGCATAATATTCCATTGTGTGTACACACCAAAATTTCTGCATCCATTCATCAGTTTATGGACACTTGAACTGTTTCCAACTTTTGGCAATTGTGAATAATACTGCTGTGAAGAATGGTGTGCAGATATCTGTTCATATCTCTGCTCTCAGTTCTTCTTTTTCTGGATTTATACTTAGTAATGGTATTGCTGAGTCCCATGGAAAGTCTATATTCAAGTTCCTTAGGAGCTGCCAAGCAGTCCTCCACAGTGGCTGTACCACTCTACATTCCCACCAACAGTGACTAAGCGTTCCTATCTCTCCACATTCTCTCCAACATTTACAGTTTTCCAACTTTTTAATAGCAGCCAGTATAACAGGTAAGAAATGATATCTCATTGTAGTTTAGATTTGCATTTCCTGAACCACTAGTGATGATGAACATTTTTTCACGTGTTTCTTAGCCATTTGTATTTCTTTGGACAATTATCTTTTGCCCATTTTTTAATCGGGTAGTTTGTCTTTTTATCATTGAGTTGTATGATCACTTTGTATATCATGGGTATTAAACTCTTATCAGATACATGATTGCCAAATATTTTCTCCCATTGAGATGGTTGCTTTTTCATCCTTTTGATAAAGTTCTTTGACTTTGAGGGGCCAAATTGTTTAAATTTGAGGAGGTCCCATGTATCTATTTTTCCTTTTGTTGCTCGTGGTTTGGGTATAAGGTTTAAGAAACTACCACCTACCACAAGATCTTAAAGATGTTTTCCTAAATTTTCTTCTAAGATTTTTATGGTTGTCGCTTTTATATTTAGGCCCTTGATCCATTCTGAGTTCATTTTTGTACAAGCTGTGAAATAGGGGTCTTCTTTCTTTCTTTTGGATAGGGATACCCACCACCATTTGTTGAATAGACTGTTCTGGCCCAGCTGGGAGGGCTTGATCACCTTGTCTAAAATTACTTGACTTTAGATGTGAGGGTCTATTTCCGAGTCCTCAATTCGGTTCCATTGGTCAATGTGTCTGTCTTTATGCCAGTACCATGCTGTTTTGTCCACCGTAGCTAGGTAATATGCTTTTTTTTTTTTTAAAGATACTTAGATTGCATAAATGTTACACAAAAAATATAGGGATTCCCATAAGCCCCACCTCCCACACCTCCCACAGTCTCCCACATAAACATCCTTCATTACTGTGCACATTAATTGCAATTGATAAACACATCCTGGGGCTTTGCAATTAAGCATAGATCATAGTTCACATTGTAGACCACACTGTCTCCCACACAGTTCTGCATGTTATATGATGATATAAAATAGCCTATATCTGTCATCGCAATGTCACGCAGGACAATCCCTGAGTCCCAAAGAAGCTACTGTATTACAACTGCTTTTCCCTTTCCCTGCCCCCAGAGCCTCCAGTGGCCACTGGCTCCACATCAATGTGGTAATTTCATCCATTGCTTGAATCACAATATGTTTATAGTAGAATACCAGTAAGTCCACTCAAGTCCATAGCTCTTCCCCCCATCCTGAGGAGTCTGGGAGGGTGATGTCTACTCCACCACCAATTGAGAGGGGGCTTATATCCCAGGGGAAAGATGGATGGGATTATCCTGCCTGCACCTGCATCCCAGCCATCATTCCCTGGGATGGCTGTTGTCCATCATTGTCTGCCCACTGGTTGTCCTGGGTTCGTCCAATGAGCTGTAGAGTAGGAGTTGCTGCTCCACCGAGGTTCCGAGCCCAGCTGGCACACTGACAACCCAAACACTCGAGTCTGTGGATGTACACATACAAACTCCAGCACCAAGTATATGTTTGAGTAGAAGGGACAGATGAGCCATGTGTAGGGAAGACATAGTTGAGTCCAACTCTGTCACTCTCAGGAGCACAAACTCCAAAGTAGGGTCCACTGGCAAGGCACCAAACTCCAGAGCTATCTGCCCTAACTTAGGACCTGGGTGTCTCCAGAAACCTCAGGAGTGCCACTATTTGGGGTGATACATACTTTGGAATTCTATGAGATGTGCATAAGCATTACCTCTGGGATGACCTCCTGACTCATTTTGAAGTCTCTTAGCCATATAAACTCATTTGACTTTACCTTTTCCCCTTTATTAAAGGTCTTTTTCCAGTCTCATTGCTTAATTGCACTTGGTAGCAATCCCTCGGTACCAGGGAGGCTCATCCCCGGGAGTCATGTCCTACACTGGGAGGAAGGTAATGCATTCATATGCTGAGTTTGGCTTCGAGAGAGGCCACATTTGGGCAACAAGGAGGCTTTCAGGAGGCAACCCTTAGGCACCCCAAAAGAATAGGCTAAGTTTCAGTTTCAAGATCAAAGACTCATAAGGCTAGTCATCAATATCAAGGGCCCATCAGAGAACCATCCTCATTTGCCAGTCACTGCCCCTGCACTTGGGGGAGCTGTTGCTGCTCCCTTAGATAATGTGGCAGAGCTCTCCAGGATGGGAATTCAGTATTCTCTCATTTATTGAGTCATTTTCCACCCACTGTGACAATGCCCCGTGAACATTTGAACATATTTATATACCTTATATGTATGCTCAGGTGAACTTCCTCCCATGAGGCCCCCATCCCTGACACCCCACACCAACGATCCTCCCCCACCCAAGTTGTAACCCTTCTGTGATCCAAAGCTTCTTCAAAGATGAAGCCATTACAATAGCTGAATACAATTAATAAGAAAATGAAATAATAACGATAAGTTTAAATGAAAGAGACAAAAAATATAAAAATTTACAAAAAAAACTAAAACTAAAATAAAATTAAAAGATTGGGATAGTAAAAAATTGAAAAAAATTTTTTTTGACCTTTTGTCTTTCATCACTGCAATATCTGGTGCCCAGTCTCTACCGTGACACCTTCCCCATCTTATTCCCCAGTATCTCACTATTTTTCATTTTGTTTTCAAAGAAGTTTTAAGTTACAGCAAAGTCACACACAGAATACAGGAGACTCTCATATACCCAACCTCCTCCCCCTTTCCTCCCCCCCATATTAATACCATTTTATATATGGTTGGTAGCATTGTTATAACTGATTACAAATACTGAAACATAGCTACTAAACATTGTCAATGGTTTACAATATGGTTTACATTTTAGACCGTACACTTTTATAAATTTTGATGATATTTACCATGTCCTTTGTCCATCACTGTATGATAATGAAGAACATTTCCACTGACCACTAAATACCCCCTGTTTAATATATTCTATTCCTCCCACCCCACCCCCCCCAGAACCCACAATGACGCCCTGGCTTGACTCGTTGGATAATAAGATTCATAGTTACATATAACAAGAAGTCTTGACACACTGGCTTGTCCTCCTCAAATAGGAACCAGCCTTCCCTTTGAGAGACTCCCGCCTGTCTATTTCTGACCAAATTTGTCCTCCCAAAGATGGGATTCCAACTCCTTCCTGCTCATTATGTGGGTCTCCACCCACTGATACAACACATTATGACAGGATGAACACTCACACCGTCCCTAGAAGCCTGTTCCAGGTGCACCCTGTCCTGAATGCCTCCCCAACCAACACCCTAAACCAGTGACTCTTCCTTGTCATATTGCCATAAGAGAATCCCGACCTCTGTAATTTCAAACTCATACAAATCCCCAGTGTTCATCTGGTCCTTCTCCCAACCCTCTCCCCAATATCCTGGACCTTCTAACCCACCCTTCCCAATCTACCCACCTGTCAACCCTGCACCACCCAGCCCAATAATATCACTACCCTCCTGTCCTATCCCTTCAATATGCAGCTACACTCAATCACTTTACCATAGAATATGTCTGTATGGGTGATGGCTCATAACCTTCTCTTCTCTTTCTCTTTCTTGTAAACCTATCTTACAGACAATAGTTCTCTGAGACAGAACAAATTCCTTAATTCATATCAGTGAGGTCATGTACTTTTCATCCTTCAATGCCTGGCTTGCTTCACTCAACATAAGGTCTTCAAGATTCATCCATATTATCCCATGTGTTAGCATTTTATTCTTTCTTACATCTGAGTAAAATTCCATTGTATGTATGTACCACATTTTGTTTATCCATTCATCTGGTGATGGGTACCTGGGTTGATTCCAACTTTTGGCAATAGTGAACAATGCCACTATGAACATTGGTGTGCATATATCTATTTGTGTGATTGCTTTCAGTTCTTCAGGGTATGTACCCAGCAGTGGAGTCACTGGATCATATAGAAGTTCTATAGTTAGTTTTTTGAGGAACCATCAAACTGTCCTCCATAGTGGCTGGACCATTCCACAATCCCACCAGCAGTGGATGAAGGTTTCTATTCCTTCACATCCTCTCCAACACTTATAGACTGCTGTTTTTTTAATAGCCACCATTCTAATGGGTGTAAGATGGTATCTCATTGTAGTTTGGATTTCCATTTCCCTAATAGCTAGCGATGTCAAGCATCTTTTCATGTGCTTTTTAGCCTTTTGTATTTCTTCCTTGGAGAAGTGTTGTTTCAGGTCACTTGCCCATTTTTAAAATGGGTTGTTTGTCTTTTTATTTTGGAGGTGTAGGATTTCTATATATATGCAGGATATTAGGCTCCTATCAGATATGTGGTTGCCTATTATTTTCTTCCCCTTGGGTAGGCTGCCTTTTTACTTTCTTGATAACCACCTTTGAGGTGCAGAAGTTCTTAATTTTGAGGAGATCCCATTTATCTATTTTTTCTTTTGCTGCTTGTGTTTTGGGTGTGAAGTTCATGAAACCATTTCCTATTACATGGTCCTGTAGATTCTTCCCTACATTATCTTCCAAGGTCTTTATGGTCTTGGCTCTTATATGTAGATCTTTGATCCATCTTGAGTTGATTTTTGTATAAGGTGTGAGATGGTGTTCCTCTCTCATTCTTTTGGATATGGATATCCAGTTCTCCAAGCACCACTTGTTGAAGAGGCCATTCTCTCCTGAGTGTGTGTGGTAGCCTTCTTGACTATCAGATGACTGTATATTTGAGGATCTATATCGAAAATCTCAATTTGGCTCCATTGGTCAGTATGTCTATCCTTGTGCCAATACCATGCAGTTTTGACCACTGTAGATTTGTAGTATGTTTTAAAGTCAGGTAGTGTGATACCTCTAACTTCATTTTTCTTTTTCAATATGTCTTTGGTGATTCAGGGCCTCTTACCCTTCCAAATAAATTTTGTAGTTTGTTTTTCCAGTCCATTAAAAAACACAGTATTGATTTTTATTGGGATTGCATTAAATACGTAGATTAGTTTGGGTGGGTAAACATCTTGATGAAGTTTAGTCTTCTTATTCATGAACAGAGAATATTCTTCCATTTATTTAAGTCTTCTTTGATTTCCTTTAACAGTGTTGTGTAGTTTTCTGTATATAAGTCCTTTACAACTTTAGTTAAATTTATTCCTAGGTATTTAATACTTTTAGTTACTATTGTTAATGGCATTTTTTTCTTGATTTCCTCCTCAGATTCCTCGTTATTGGTGTACAGAAATCCTACTGATCTTTGAACATTGATCTTATAACCTTTGACTTTACTGAACTCCTTTATAAGTTCTTGAAGTTTTGTTGTAGATTTCTCAGGGCTTTCTACATATAGGATCATGTTGTCAGCAAATAGTGAAAGTTTTACTTCTTCCTTTCCATTGTGGAAGACTTTCATATTTTCTCTTGCCTCAGTGCTTGAGCAAGTACTTCTAAGACAATGTTAAATAGGAGTGGTAATAGTGGGCATCCTTGTCTCGTTCCCGATCTTAGGGGGAAGGTTTTAAGATTTCACAATTGAAGAAGATGATAACTATGGGTTTTTCATATATACCCTTTATCATGTTCAGAATGTTTCCTTCTATTCCTATCTTTTGCAGTGTTTTTATCAGGAAAGAGTGCTGTATTTTATCAAATGCTTTTTCTGCATCTATAGAGATGATCATGTTTTTTCTGTCAATCTGTTTATGTGGTATATCACATTGATTGATATTCTTAAGTTGAACCATCCTTGCATACCTGAATGAAACCAACTTGGTCATGGTGTATATTTCATTTGATATGTTGTAGAATGTGATTAGCAAGTATTTTGTTGAGGATTTATCTTCTAGGTTCATTAGAGAGATTGGTCTGTAATTTTCCTTTCTTGTGGCATCTTTGTTTGGCTTTGGTTTTAGGGAAATGTTGGCATCAGAGAATGAGTTAGGCAATGTTCCTTCTACTTTTATTTTTTGGAAGAGCTTAAGCAGGATTGGTGTTAGGTCTTTCTCGATTGTTTTGTAGAATTCAGCTCTGAAGCTGCCTGGTCCTGGTATCTTCTTAGTTGGGAGATTTTTGATGACTGAGTCTATCTCTTTACTTGTAATTGGACTGTTGAGTTCATCAATTTCTTCTTTCGTCAATGTAGGCTTCTTCTGAGTTTCTAGGAATTTGCCTGTTTCCTCTAAATTATCATTCTTGTTGGCATATAATGTTTCAAATTATCCTCTTATGATACTCTTTCTTGCTGTGGGGTCAGTGGTGATATCCCCTTCCTCATTTCTTATTTTGTGTATTTACATCTGCTCTCTCTTTTTCTTTGTTAGTCTGGCTAAGAGTTTCTCAATTTTATTGATCTTCTCGAAGAACCAGCTTTTGATTTTGTTTATTTTTTTCTAGTGCTTTCTTATTTTATATTTCATTTAGATCTGCTCTAATCTTTGCTATTTCCTTCTTTCTACTTCCTTTGGGGTTAGTTTGTTGCTATTTTTGCATTTCCTCCAGGTGTGCAGTTAGGTCTTCAACTTTAGCTCTTTCTTCTTTTTTGATATATGCATTTATGGCTATGAATTTCCCTTTTAGAACAGCTTTGGATGCATCCCATAGGTTTTGATATGTTGTGTTGTCATTTTCATTCATTTCAAGGTAGTCACTGATTTCTTTTGAGATATCCTCATTGACCCACTGTTTGTCTAAGAGTGTATTGTTTAACTTCCATATCATTTTGCCCCAATCTGGTTCTCTGACCCTTAGTGATTTCCAATTTCATTGCATTGTGGTCAGAGAAATTACTTTGCATAATCTCAATCTTTCTGAATTCATTGAGAATTCTTCTGTGGCCTAGCATGTGGTCTATCTTGGAGTATGATCCACGTGCAACTAGAGAAGAATGTATATCCCGCTGTATTTGGGGGTAGCATTCTGTAAATATCTATTAGGTCCAGCTCCTCTAATGTATTATTCATAGTCTTTGTTTCTTTATTGATTCTCTGTTGAGATGTTCTTTCTAGTGGTGATAATGGTGTATTAAATTCCCCCACTATAATTGTAGAGGCATTTATGTCTCCACTTAGTCTTTCCAGTGTTTTCCTCCGGTATTTTGAGGCACCCTGATTAGGTGCTTAAATGTTTATGATTGCTCTTTCTTCTTGAAAGGGTACCCCTTTTACTAATATATAGTGTCCATTTTGGCTCTTACAATAGGTTTGCATTTAAAGTCTATTTTGTCCGTTTTTAGTATAGTACTCCCGCCCTTTCTTGGTTGTTGTTTGCTTGTAAAATTCTTTTCCAGCCATTCACTTTCAACCTCCTTGAATCCCTGGAACTAAGGTGGGTGACAACATATAGATGGGTCATATTTCCTTATCCATTCTGCCAACCTGTGTCTCTTGACTGGTGAGATTAATCCATTAACATTCAGTGTTATTACTCTCAAGGAATTTCTTACATCAGCCATATTTTCTTTGGGTTTAAGTATGCCATATGTTGCTTTTATTTTTCTTTTTGTCTTTTTTGTTATTCTTAGACTCTCCTCCAACTCTCTCTCTCCTGTTTTTTCCTTTCAACCTCTAGAACTTCCTTTAGTGTTTCTTGAAGGGCAAGTTTCTTATTGGCATACTCTCTTAATTTCTGTTTATCTGTGAATATTTAGAGCTCTCCATTGTTTCTGAATGCCAGCTTTGCTGGATAGAGAATTTGTGGCTGGAAGTTTTTTCTTTGAGTATCTTTACTATGTCATACCACTGTCTTCTTGCCTCCATGGTTTCAGATGAGAAATCAACACTTAATGTTATTAAGCTTCCATTGTATGCTATTGTTCTCTTGCTGCCTTGAGTATTTTCTCTTTTTCTTGAGCATTGGATATTTTGACAAGTATGTGTCTTGGAGTAGGCCTGTAAGGATTTATACTGTTTAGGGTGCTCTGTGCTTCCTGGACATGTACATCCATCTCCCTCAATAGTGTTGGGAAGTTTTCAGCCATTATTTCCTTCAACACTCCTTCTGTTCCCTTTCCCTTCTCTTCTCCCTCTGGGATGCCTATAATGCATATGTTTGTGCATTTTGTGTTCTTGTTTAAATCCCTTAGTTCCTGCTGATTTTTTCTATCTTTTTATCTATCTGTTCTACTATCTGTTTGATTTTATATGTACTGTCTTTTATCACACTAATTCTTTCTTTTGCCTGTTCAAATCTGCTGTTATGTGATTCCAATGTCTTTTTTATTTCTTGGATTGTGCCATTCATCACCATCATATCCATTATCTTTTTATGTATGTTTACAATTTCTTCAGTATGTTCTCCCAGTGTCTTATTAATATCCTTAGTCTCTTCCTTCATTTTATTAAGTTGGTCCATGATATTTGTTTGGACAACTCTGATTAGTTGTTCAATGTTCTTCATCTCTTCCTGGTTTTTTGTTTGTTCATTGGACTGTTCCATGTCTTCCTGTTTCTTAGTATGGTTTGTAATTTGTTTTGGTTATCATTTATCTTGATGGGTTTATTCAGTTGATTAGCTTCTCTCTCTGCCCTAGAGTTTGTTTAGCTGCTGGTTTTGTATGTGTGTTAAATTTTCTCTTTGACACGTTGTTCTTCTTGTTCTATTTCCTTTCTGTTTTTTATGTTCCCTTGAAGGAAAAAGATTAGGGCCAGAGAAATCAAAAGAGGTAAGAAAAGAAAAAGGATAATAGTGATAGTAATAAAAGTTAGAAAAGGGGCCATATAAGACTTAGTAAAATGAATATTTAACTCATGTAAGCAGTGTAGAGTAATAAGAATAAAAATGTGGAGTACCTACAATGAAATGGGAAACCAAATAGAGAAAAATATACAGAATGATTTAAAAGGCCAGAATGATGAGGAGAAAGAGAAAGAGAAAAGAAAGGACAGAAAGAAAAAAGTTAATAAAAAAAGAGAAAACAGAATAGACAAGATAGAGGTTGAAACCAGTAAAGTTGAGGACTAAAAAAAAAAAGTTGGAATGTAGGAACCACAACAGAAAGCAGAAGATAGAAAGATGAAGGAATGAAAAGAGATAGTGTTAGTATACAAAATCAGTATGCACAGAAAATGGGAAATCAAGGAAGAAGAAGCACAGCAAGAAGAAACAAGCTAGCAGCACCTAATTTTAAAAAAGGGGTGGGGAGGAAAGAGGAAAGAAACAAAACAAAACAAAACAAAACAAAAAAACAAACAAACACACAAGCAAACAGTCAAACAAAGCTAAGGAAGAACAGCGTTCCTTCTTGGGCCTTTGTGGAACCTCTCAGGCTGCCTGTGTTCATCAATATTACCCTGCAGGCTTCTCTCTGTAGGTTTTGAGGCGGGTTTTAGTGAGTAAACTATGCTAAACTTTTTTTTTTTAAGTAACCTTTTTTTGGGGGGTGGGGGGGAATAAGGGACCCAAAAGAAGATAGTACAAAAATAATGTCTATGTTTTCCCTGTCCTATGGTATCAGCTGGATGTTAGATATCCCACTGGATCACTACTTTTATAGGAGCTGGGAATTGAACTACGGACCTCATATATTCAAGGCAGAAATTCTTCCACTGAGCTACCTTTTTAATTGGATCAGTTAGCTCTTCAGAAAGCTATTCAGTCACTTTCCCCTGAGCAGGTTTGACTCTCCTAGGGCAGCAGGATTCAGCAGGCTGTATGAGCAGATCCCCCTTCCCTTTCCTGGTCAGGTTGAGTTCCCTTTTGAAATTCAAATGGGACCCTGATGACTGAGCATACTACACCGAAATGATTTTCAAGCCTCTTCTAGACAACCCTTTTTCCCAGGGGGCCCTAAATAGGCTCTTGAAAACTAATTAAGCACTTCCCATTGCCTGTCTCCCTTAGGGGAGTTGAAATTCTGATAGTCCTCAGCATAGAACTATTAAATTGGCTGACTCTGCCCTCCCTCAAGCCAAGCCTCTGTATCCCAGGGTGCTTAGGTAAATCAGGCTTCCTTAGCAGATTTGCTTCTCCCCTCAGCCTGGTGCCACCTCGAGCAAGCTGGTGTGCTTCCCAAACCTCTAAGGGAGTCTAGGCAACCAAACCCACAGAAAGGAAACCCCTCTCCACCCTTTGCCAGAACCCTTCTACTGTCAGAGAATGCGCCCTCTCGCTGGGTGGCTGGGGGAATTTGGGGCTCACCCTGGCCCTCTGCTCTGAGGGTGGGGCTTAGCAGTCCATGTTTTCCAGGAACAGGGCTAAAAACTCATGGTTTTTTCTTGAGCAATCTATCTCCTTTTCCAGCTCCCTCCAGATCAATGCTCCAAACTTCCCACTCTGTGGGCTCCCAGAACAGCTCACTTGAGCAGGATCCTGTCCCCAATCAGCTGTCTTTTGTGAGAGAGATGGTGAGCATCCACTTAAGCTGCTGCCATCTTGCCTTCTAGGTAATATGTTTTAAAATCAGGAAGTGAAAGTCCTCCCACTTCGTTCTTCTTTTTTCAGATCTTTTTTGGCTATTTGGGGTTCATTACCCTTCCAAATAAACTTGATAATTGGTTTTTCCACTTCTGCAAAAAAGGCTGTTGGAATTTTTATTGAGATTGCATTGAATCTGTAAATCAGTTTGGGTAGAATTGACATCTTAATGATATTTAGTCTTCCAAGCCATGAACCTGGAATGTCCTTCCATTTATTTAAGTCTCTATCAGTTTCTTTTAGCAATGTTTTCTATTTTTCTGATACAGGTCCTTTATGTCTTTGTTTAAGTTTCTTCCTAAATATTTTATTGTTTTAGTTGCTATTATTCATATAATTTGTTTTCTGATTTCTTCCTCAAATTGCACATCAGTAGTGTACAGAAACACTACTGATTTTTGTGTATTAATCGTGTATCCCACCTCTTTGCTGAACTCATCTATTAGTTCTTGTAGCTTTGTTGTGGATTTTTCTGGAGATTCTAGACACAGAAACATATCATGAGTGAGTAGTGAAAATTTTACACTTTCCTTTCCTATTTGGATGCCTTTTGTTTATTTATTTGTCCTAATTGCTCTAGTGAGAGCTTCTAGCACAATGTTGAATAGAAATGGTGACAGTGGGCATCCTTGTCTTGGTCCTGACCTCAGAAGGAAAGCTTTCAGTCTTTCACCATTGAGTTCTATGTTAGCTGTAGGTTTTTCATATATACACTTTGCCATATTGAGAAAGCTTCATTCTATTCCTGTCTTTTGGAATCTTTTTATAACGAATGGGTGCTGTATTTTGTCAAATGTTTTTTCTGCATCAATTGAGAGAATCATGGGATTTTTCTTTTTCAATTTATCAAAGTGCTTTATTACACCAATTGATTTTCTTGTATTGAACCAACCTTGCATACCTGAGATAAAACCCAGTTGATTGTGGTGCATAATTCTTTTAATATGCTTTTGGATTCTGTTTACAAGTACTTTGTTGAAAATTTTACATTGATATTCATAGAGATATTGGTCTGTAATTTTCTCTTTTTGCAATATATTTATCTGGTTTGGGTATTAGGGTGATGTGGGCTTCATAGAATGAGTTTGGTAGCATTCTTTCCTGCTCAATTTTTTGGAAAAGCTTGAGCTAGATTGGTATTAGATTGTCTTTGAATGATTGGCAGAATTCACCTCACAGCCATCCAGTCCTGGGTTTTTCATCTTTGGGAGGTTTTTCCTTTAATGATTTATTTTATTTATTTATTCCCCTCCCTCCCTGCCCATTGTTTGCACTTGCTATCTCGTCTCTGTGTCTGTTTTGTGCTTTTTCTGTCTGTTCATTTTGTGCTCTCTGTGTCTGTTCATTTTCTTTTTAGGAGGCACCAGGAACCAAACCTGGACCTCCAATGTGGGAGGGGAGGTGCCCAATTGCTTGAGCCCCGTCTGCTCCCTGTTTGTCGTATCTCTCATTGTTTTTTTTTCATTGTGTTTCCTCATGGTGTTATCTTGTTGTGTCAGCTCATGGCACCAGCCCATCGTGTCTTGCTCATCTTCTTTAAGAGGCACTAGGAATGTAACCTGGAACCTCCCAAGTGGTAGGCAGGCACCCAACTGTTGATCCACATCCTCTTCCCTTTGGGAGGTTTTTGTGAGCTGTTTCAGTTTCTTCACTTGTGATTGGTTTGTTGAGGTCTTCTATTTCTTCTATGGTCAGTGTAGGTGGTTTGTGTGTTTCTAGGAATCTGTCCATTTCCTCGACATTGTCTAGTTTTTTGACATATAGTTGTTCATAGTATGTTCTTATGATCATTTTTTCTGCAGGGTCACTTGTAATATCCCCCATTTCATTTTTTATTTTATTTATTTGCCTCTTCCCTCTTTTTCTCTGTTAGTCTAGGTAAGGTTTTGTTGATTTTGATGAGCTTCTCAAAAAAACAACTTTTTGTTTTGTTGATTCTCTCTATTGTTTTCTTTGTTCTCAATTTCATTTATTTCTGCTCTGATCTTTATTTTTCTTTCCTTCTGCTTGGTTTAGAGTTAGTTTGCTGTTCTTTTTCTAGTTCCTCCAGGTGTTCAGTTAGAACTTCAATTATAGCTCTTTCTTCTTTTTTAATGTAAGGATTGAGGGCTATAAATTTCCTTCTCAGTACTGCCTTTGTGGTGACCCATAGATTTTGATATGTTGTGTTCTCATTTTCATTCATCTCAAAATATTTTCTGAATTCTCTTGCAATTTCTTCTTTGACCTACTTATTATTTAAGAGTGCGTTGCTTAATCTCCATAGATTTATGAATTTTCCCTTTTCCATCCATTATTGATTTCCAGCTTCATTCATTATGATCAGAGAAAGTATTGTGTATAGTTTCAATCTTTTTAAATTTATTGAGATTTTCTTGTGACCCAACATATTGTCTATCTTGGAGAAGGATACATAAGCACTTCAAAAGAAATTATATCCTGTTATTTTGAGGTGGAATGCTCTATAGCTGTCTGCTAGGCCTAGTTCATTTACCATATATTCAAGTTCTCTGTTTATTTATCATCTGTCCAGATGTTCTACCCAATACTGAGAGTTGTGTATTGAAGTCTCTAATTATCATTGTAGAGACATCTATTTGCCCCTTCAGTTTTGTCAATGTGTACCTATTATATCTTAAGGCACTCATGTTATGTGCATAAATATTTATTATAATTATTTCTCCTTGGTGAATTGCCCCTTTTATTAATATATAATGACATTTTTCATCCTTTATAAAAGTTTTGCATTTGAAATCTATTTGTACAATATTAGTATTGCTACTCCTGCTCATTTTTGGTTACTATTTGCATGGAATACTTTTATCCAACTTTTCACTTTTAACCTGGTTGTGTTCTTACATCAGAGGTTGGTCTCTTGTAGACATCATATACAAGGCTCATACTTTTGTCCATTCTATCCATCTGTCTTTTGAGTGGCGAGTTCAATCTATTAACATTCAGTGTTATTACTATAAAGACATTACTTAGTTCAACCATTTTGTCCTTCAGCTCTCTGTTCTCATATGTTCTATTGTCTGTCTTCTTATTGTTTATTTTAACCTTCTTTGTAATCTTCATTTCTAAACTCTTATCCAAATCTCTCATCCTTCTTTTTTACCTTTCAGGCTCCAGCACTCCCTTTAGCATCTCTTATAATTCTGTTTTTTTTGTAACATATTCCATCAGTTTTTGTTTTTGAAGACTTTGAACTCACCCTCATTTCTGAAGTACAGTTTTGCCAGATACAGAATTCTTGGCTGGCAGTTTTTCTCTTTCAGTACCTTAAATACAACATGCCACTTTCGTCTCTCTTCCATGGTTTCTGATGAGAGCTCAGCACTTAATCTTATCGAGTTTCCCTTGTATGTGATGATTTGCTTTTCTCTTGCTGTTTTCAGAATCCTCTCTGTGTCTCTGATATTTGTCATTCTGAATAGTAGATGTCTCAGTGTAGATTTATTCATATATATTCTGTTTGGGTTGGGTTGTCCTCATTGAATATTGATATTTATGTCTTTCATAAAGATTGGGAAATTTTAGGTCATTGTCTCCTCAAATATTCCTTCTGCCCCTTTCCATTCTCTTCTCCTTCTGGGACACAGATAATGAGAATATTTCCGTGTTTTTTGTTGTCATTCAATTTCCTGAGTGTCTGTCCCATTTTTTCCCATTCTCATCTCCTTTTGTTTTCTTGTCTTTTCCAGTTCAGATGTTCTGTCTTTGAAATCGCTAATTCTGTCTTTGATCAATTCAAATCTGCTCTTATATGCCTCTAATGTATTTTTTTTAAGATTTATTTTTTTAAATCTACTTTATTTATTCCCCGTTCCCCCAGATGGTTCACATGTCTGTCTGCTAATTGTTTGCTCACCTTCTCCAGGAGGCACTGGGAACCGAACCCAGGACCTCCCACATGATAAGTAAGTGCCTAATGGGCTGAGTCACATTCACTCCCCATGTGCTACAGAATCTGTTGGCTGCTTGTTGTGGCAGAGGAGGAATCTAGGTCATTGAAGCAGGGGCATCGTCTAGCTCTATTGTGTTGGGAGGTGGCATCTAACTGTTGTGTTGGGAGGTGGCATCTGCTCATCTTTTAGGAGACACCAGAACCCGAACCTGGGACCTCCCATTTGGTAGATGAGCACCCCAGTGGTTGAGCTACATCTGCTTCTCTCTACTGTATTTTTTTTTTAGTGGATGTTAGCATTGTTATAATTGTTATACAGATAGTGAAATATAGCAACTAAACATTGGTAATGGTTTATAGTATAGTTTACAATTTAGATGGTACAGTTTGGTGGTGCAGGGTTGACAGGTGGGTAGATTAGGAAGGGCAGGTTAGAATACCAAGGGCGTGTAACTATGAATCTTGTCATTCCATGAGTCAAGACAGGGGAGTGTCATATGCCCCAGGGGAAATGGGGAGGAAGGAACAGAGAAGATCGAATGGGGTATTTAGTGATCATGGGAAATGTTTTTCATTACTTTACAGTAATGGACACAGGACATGGTAAATATCATCAAAAATTATTAAACTGTACTGTCCCTCTACTGTATTTTTAATCTCATCCACAGTGTCTTTCATTCCCATAAGGTCTGTTATGTTTCTTTGCAGGCTTTCAAATTATTCCGTGTGCTTCCCCAGTCTTTTTTTATTATCCTTTATTTCTTTCATGATATTTTCTTTAAAAATTTTTAAGTGATTTAGGAGAGTTGCCTGATAACCACTGATTAATTGTCTTAAATCCTATATCTCTTCAGGATGTTTGGTTTGTCTTTTTGGCTTGGCCATTTCTTTCTGTTTCTTAGTATGGCTTATAAATTTTTGTTGATGTCTAGGCATCTGAATATGTAGGTGAATTTACTCTTGGCCAGTTTCTCTCTCTTGCCTATTGTTTTATTTTTTTTAAACAGTTCATCATTTTCTATTTGGTTTAGCTTATTTTAAGTCTTCAAAATTGCCTGGTTTAACTTACAAAAATCAAGCCAAAGACTCACTAGTGGGGCACAGATTTTCTCCCAGGGGTAAGACACATGAGGAACAGAGAACAGTTTTTGTCCTTGGAATTTCCAGATGGTCCAGCAGATGGTGGTCCTCAGCACACCTTTCTGTGTAGGTGTTTCAGTCTGGATTTTCCTTTGTTCTTGTCTTGAATCTCTAAAGCAGAGACTGAAAGCGGGCTCTGCTGGCCGAATTCACTGAAGAAAAGCACCACTACTCCCCCTCCCTTTTCCCTTGAAACAGCTGACACGGAGGAAGATGTCTGTTCCCCTCCCAGTCAGCTGCAGTGAGCCAGGGGTAGGGGGTATCCTGTGGGTAGGGAAGGGATGTCCTTCCCAGCCACTGCAGGGGCTTGGTAACCCATGTTTGTTGTTTTGCCTTTTCATCTCTCTGTCCCTCACCTTCCTGGGAGTTATATATCACTGTCCTGTTCTGCTGACCCCCAAAGAAGGTCCCTTGGACAGCTTTTGGCTCTTTCCCCATTGTTTTTGTGAGAGCATTGTGCACTGCCTGTTAGTCCAACGCCATCTTCCCACAATTCCCCTTTACTTACCTTTCTTAAGTTGCCTTTTTCTTGATCCAGTTTTCATTTGTTCACTGGCTATAAACCTCTGACTATTTTCCAGAGGTTCTGGTAAGTTTGGTTCTGACAGTTTCTGCCCTTTTAAAAAAATTTTTGTGGAAGGATGTTTGCTTAGAACTGCTTATGACATCATCTTGATGATGTCCTCCTTTTTCTTTCTCTCTCTCTTTTTTTTTCACTTTTTATTTTCACATAATTTAAGACAAGTAGTAGCAAAAAATTGTCAGAGAATTCCATGTACCCATCATCCAGCTTTCCACATGGTAATAACTACCTCTAACTTAGGACATTATCAAAACCAGTAAATTTATATTAATAGCATGCTATAAAATAAACTACCTATCTTGTTTAGATTTCACCAATTTTACAGGCATTCATTTGTGCATATATGTGTTTGTGTAGATCTATGAAATTTTATCACATGTATAGATTTCTGTAACTACTATTACAATAAGAATACAGAACTGATTCATCATCACAGAGATAATCCTATGTTCTGCCCCTTTCTTCACTTTGGCAAATGCTGAGCCAATCTACATCACTATAATTTTGCTATTTGGGGAATGTTATTTAAATTAAATCATTTAGTTTGTAACCATTTTGATATTGGCTTTATTAACTCAACATAATGCACGAGAATTCCATATAAGTTAATGTGTATGCCAATAGTTCGCATCTTTTTGTGGGTGATAGTATTCTAGTGTATGGATGTATCCTTTTAGCCGTTGAAGAACATTTGGGTTGTATCCAATTTCTGGCTATTAACAATAAAGCTGATATGAGCATGCATATAAGGTTTTTGTGTAGGTTATATTTGCCTTCCTCTGGGATAAATTCATACCAGTGCAATTACTGGGTCATATGGTAACTAAATAACTTTTTAAGAAACTACCAAACTTTTTCCTGAGTGGCTGGAATATTTTACATTCTCACCAGCATGGAATAGAGATCCATTTGCTCAACATCCTTGTTAGCACTTGGTAGGTTTTTTTTTAAATATATTTAGCCATTCTGATAAATTTGTAGCTCTATCTCACTGTAATCATAATTTGCATTCCCTTAATTGACAATAATATTGAACCCTTGGCTAATGATTATTCATACTCTGTACATCTTTTTTGGTAAAGTGTCTGTTTAAGTATTTCACCCATTTTGTAATAAGGTTGCCTTTTTTCTTACTGTAGAGTTTAGAAATTTCTTTCATATTTTGATACATCATTTTCTAGCTATGTGATATACAAATATTTTATTCCACTGTGAGTTGTCATTTCATCCTCTTTACTGGGTTTGGTGAAGTACAGTTAATTGATTTTTAATGGATCATGCATTTGGTGTCATGTCTAAAATTTCTTTACCTAAATCTATGTCATGAAGACTTTATCCTATGTTTTCTTCTAAAAGATTATAACTTTATACTTTACAGTTAGTTTTATAATTCATTTTACATTGATTTTCATATAAAGTTGACAGTTCCTTCTTTTTAAAACTTTTAGCAAAACCAGAGAAATGAAGACTCAGAGGAAAAGCTCCACACAATTTCCTTTTATTGCTTCTATGGTTTACCTGACAATACAGTCCATCCTTCAAGACCCTGATCACATCCTCCTCTGATCACGCTTAAAGAAGAAAACAGGACATTTAAGAAAACTCAAGTTATAGATTAAATTCTCCTTTCTAGCATTAGAAAATACACTTTTTTCTAAGCATTTATTTCTAGACACTAGGAATTTAATGATAAGTAAGGCATGGCTTTATTTCATCTTCTTCATTATTCTAAATGAAAAAATATAAATTTCCACAGGTTTGAGGAAAAAATCACTGTGTATTTCATATAAAAAGAAATATAGTAGAAATGGAGATTACTTAAAAGTGAAGCATTCTAAAAGGGATAAGAGTAAAGATTTCCCTTGTAAGGAAGACAAACAGCCAGATTGAGGTAGATGTCAGGGCTTGAAGCAGACAGGGGTAGTTGGAAACATGCATGAATTGAATTAGGAATGGTGAGGGCTCTGATATGGCTAAGTAAGTAACCTGTGCTTATGGGAGCAGATGTAGCTCAAGTGCTTGAGAACCTGCTCCCCATGTATGAGGTCCTGGGTTTGATCACCAGTACCTCCTAAAAAAAAAAAAATAGCCTATAGTTATATTATCCTCTTATTAGTTAATCAATCAATTAATTAATTACTTAAATATTTCAGCATATGCCATGCCCTATTCTCCTCTGATATAACCATTAAATATGTTTAATATGTATTTTATATTTACTTATGTTCTATAAAATGGCTTTCCCTTTTCTATGTCTACAATTTTAATTTATGTAAATCTAAAGATCTTACTCTACTTTTCTTTGTTGCTCTTCTGCATCTCATTTCTAATGTGGACTTGGGCTGCTCGATGCACATTTGGTCTGTTTCTCTACCTTCTGCATCAGGCATGATATTGGGTATCCACTATTGTTTCCTAGTCCATTACTCACGGCTGAGCCACCTGATCACCTCCAACTCCCTGACACCAGAGCACTGCAAAAACCATCCTGCATATGCACACCCTACAATCTATATGAGAATTTGACATTTAACCTCACAAGTGAAATTTCTGAGTCATAGGGAATTCATGTATTTAATTTGACTAATTTTAGCTTCTCTCCATATTTTATACTGAAATCTTTAATTAAGGTTTGAAGACTTTTTTTTGCGTGTATGTGAAAATGCTAAGCCAATTTTTCTAATTCCACTGAGGACGTAATGTGTATTTTCCTCGCTGATTAGTGTTGTGGCCTTATTATTTGGTTCCCTTCCTTTTATTTATTTTCATCACTTTTTGCACTATCACTGACGCTTTCCAGTCTCAAAACTTCTTATTTGACTCTCTTGTGTATTCGTCCTCTTTTACCATTAAAATACAGCTTTTATTCCTGTGGCTTTATAAATTGCTAATATATAGTGGGGAAAGGCCCCATTCTTTCTTCTTCTTTTAAGTTCCATTTACCTATTCATTCGCTATTATTCGGATTTATAAATATTATGATAATGTCATTGAAAACTCAACAACAACAACAAAACAACCCCTTAAACAAACAGGCAATAGCTTGAATAGAAGATATGAAAATGGCCAATTTGTACAAGAAAAGATGACTAACATCATTAGTTATTAGGGAACTGTAAATAAAAACTACAATGAGGTACCATATCACACGCAGTATGATGACACTTCTTTAAAAAAAATGGAGAGCAGAGAGGGACAGTTGTTGCTTAGTGGTTATAGAGTTTTTAAATTAAATAAAATAAATTGAAAACATAAAAATGGAAAATAGGTGTTGCTGGGGATGCTGACAAATTGGAACCCTTGAATTGTGGAAAACAGTTTGGCAATTCCTCAAAAAGTTAAACCTAGAATTATCATATGGTCCAGCAATTCCACACTTAGGTATATACTCAAAAGGAATGAAACCAGGAATTCAAATAGATATTTTCACACTAATGTTCATAGCAGCATTATTCACATTGATCAAAGGTGGAAACTGTCAGGTGCACTGTCAGTTGAATGAAAAAACAAAGTGGGGCATATCCATGCAATGCAATATTATTAAGCTGTTAAAGGAAGTGATTTCTGATAGAAGCTCCAACATGGATGAACCTTGAAATCATTATGTTGAATAAAATAAGACAGGCACAAAATAACAAATATTTCATGATTCCACGCATGTGAAGCATCTAGAATAAGGAAAGAGAAAGAGGCAGAAAAAAATTAGAGGTCATCAGGGGCCAAAGTGAGGCACGTGGTGCTACAGTGTGTCAGGAATACAAGTTCAAACACCGAAACTTTCATCAAATGACTGCTTTATTGTTTACAAGACAAAAGGGCCAAAAGTGCTAGGCAAGACCTACCATTGTGGGTGGTACCCTGGGAATCCAATTGCGTGGGTTTGGGTTGGTGGATGTTGGCTCCACATGTCAAGCTTGGGTTTAGGTTGGTGGATAGTGGAGCCACACATTCATCTTTGTGTTGGAGAAGAGAGACCCTGTACTGTGCCAGAGTTAAGTATTTACACACCCAAAGGGGTGCCCCCTGTCACTGATCATAAAGCATGATCAATCAAACTTTGTATTGGGTTCCCGCCCTGATAAGCAGCTGGGGATGCTTCTTCCAGATTCCGTTCAAGCTGTTCCATTAAACGTAAAATCTCCTCTGGGCTGTGAAAAGGAAACCTATTAAAACATCTTCACACAAAGAAAAGGAAGGGTTACACCAGGGCTGGGAGATGGCCCCTGAACTTGTCTGTGACTTCTCCAGCACAGAGGGAGCAGGGAATTGGGAGTTTTCCTGTTGAGGGTCAGGAAAAAGTTTTGGAAATGGGTGGTGTGATGTAACACCATATTTTGTTATATTTTGTTTGTTTTGTAACTCAATGTTTTGAATGTAATTAATACCACAGGAATGTACAATTAAAATTTGTTAACATGGGAAATTTTGTATTTTATATATATATATGTTTCCACAATGAAAGAAAAAAAAGGAATAAAGTCATTGAGTGTCTTAAAGCATCAAATAGAAATTTTGATTGGGATTGTTTTAAAAGTGATACATTAATTTGGAAAAAATATTTATACGTATATTTTAACTTATCTGATATATTGGAAAATTTATGATTTTTGTATTGAAATAATAGTTATAATTTCTATATTATAACCTATGGAAATTGATAGGAATTGTTCATGTTTATTTTTCTTTAGATTTCCTGATTTATTAATATAAAACCTTCTAAAAATTTAAGTATTTTATTTATTTATTTATTTATT
>JAQZBX010016030.1:0-36909 GCA_029593785.1 Cabassous unicinctus | reverse complement strand
ACTAAAGTGCTCAGAAAATGTATTGATAAGCAGATATATAGGTAGAGAGAAGGAAAGAAAGAAAGAGAGAGAGAGAGAGCAAGAGAGAGATAGCAAGAAAGAGGAAGGAGGGAGGGAGAGAGGGAGGGAGGGAGGGAGGAAGGAAGGGAGGAAGGAAGGAAGGAAGGAAGGAAGGAAGGAAGATGGCAAATATAAAAAATGGTTTGAAATGTTAAAAATTGATTGATCTGGGTATCTGGGTGCTAGGGATATATTGGAGATATCTGAGTAGGGTTGTTATTATTTTTGTAACTAGCCCACAGGTTTGAAAGTAGTTCAAAATAAAAAGTTGAAAAATGTAGACAGGGTTTTCTGAACTGGTGAGCAAACTGATTGTATGACCAAGTAATATGAGTGTCATATTATTAATTAGACTAATAATTTCAGTCAGGAAAATAAACACATTTTTTTTCCTAGTGACTACGTTTGTAGGAATCCCTGAGAACAAAAATTCTAGTTTCCAAACATGTATCTAACAAAGGACAGGAAAGTGAGGGATATATATATCCAAATTAACTTCTGCATAGAAGTTGGAGATTTGTGCTTCCAGTAGGCCTGAAACTCAAGATGAGTAACCTGAGAGTCAGAAGAATCTGGAATTCTTGTTTCTGGCTATAGTTTGATGAGTGGCAGTACCTCAAAAATATGAGGACATGTATTGTAAGACCTAAAATTTCAAGTGCTGCCTTGATATCTTTGACCTCCCAGTGCCTTGAACACTCAACCATGAGTTCTCCTGTTCTCATGAAGTATGCCCCACCCCTACTCAGCAGTAAAGTCTCTCCATCCCACTAGCTCCCCACCAGTCAGATCAGCTGTACTCCATCATGTCTCTAATTTAATGTGTGTCAGCTCCTTGCTAGCCTGTGGAATTATTCAAAGAAACCAAATCACATCCTCCTAAAGGAACTTTCTGCTTACTGCAAAGCCTGATGTCCATAGCCCCTGCATGTTCCCTCTCTTCCTGAGCTGAACCCCTGTGTAACCTTGCAGGACAACATACAATGCCTGACAATAAGAATATATGACATAAAATTCTGCTAATCTTATTTGTCCAATGTCAGACATTGTATGTTTGGCCATTTCATGTTATTTAGGGTGAGAGGTCCCTCTATAAACAACAGGGTGAATAAGAGATGATTAGAACAGTAGGCCAATGGAATCAATCTGTGCAGGGACATATTCATGGGAAGACTGAGAATGTCCATGGATATCCCCTTCCCCAACACAAACACACTCTGTTTCCCATTTGGCAGAGAATAAGCTGCAAAAGATAGCTGATAGCACAAGCAGACTCAACAGCCAGCATCTCATGCCCTCTGTTGTGATTTGGAGCTGCATGCAACCCAGAAAGATATGTTCTTAAGTTAAATCCATTCCTGTGTGTGTAAACCCATTGTAAGTAAGACCTTTTGATGAGGCTTCTTCAGTTAAGGTGTGATTCACACAATCAGGATGAGTCTTAATTCTATTAATGGAGTTATTTATAAGAAGAATGAAATTCAGACAGGAAGCAAGAGGCTGGACCTTGGCAGAAGCCAGAATAGAAGAGGGAGACTTGGTGACTCTACCACATGCCTTGTCATGTCACAAAGGACACAAGGATTGCCAGCATCCAGCCCAAGAAACTGACAGTCTTCAGGAAGAAAGCATCACCTTGAAGATGCCTTGATTTGGAATTTCTTTTAGTTTCAAAATCATAAGCTAATAAATTCCCATTATTTAACCCAACCTATTTCATAGTATTTGCTTGAGAAGCCTAGGATTTTGGTACCAACACAGTAAGGTGTTACTATGGCAAATACCAAAAATGTGGAAACAGCTTTGAAATTGGCTAATGTGTAGAGGCTGGAAGAATTGTGAGGTGCTTGACAGAAAAGGCCTAGTTTGCTTTGAAGAGACTGTTGGTAGAAATATGGATACTAAAAATACTTTAAGTGAGGCCTTAGAAGAAAATGATGAATGTGTTATTGGAAACCAGAAGAAAGGTGGTCCTTGTTTTATAGTGGCAGAGAACTTGGCAAAATTGAG
This sequence comes from Cabassous unicinctus, assembly GCA_029593785.1. Classification (NCBI taxonomy): domain Eukaryota; kingdom Metazoa; phylum Chordata; class Mammalia; order Cingulata; family Chlamyphoridae; genus Cabassous; species Cabassous unicinctus. Next base: position 34,839 of record JAQZBX010016030.1, on the reverse strand, counting down.
TTCTGATGTCAGATGGAAGGTAGAAATTGAGAGTGATGAACTAGGATATTTAGCTAAGGAGATGTCCAAGCTAAGTGTGGAAAATGCAGCCTCATTTCTCCTTGCAGCTTATAGCAAAATGAGAGAGGAAAGCATAGAATTGAACTACTGGGCACAAGAAACCAGAAATTGATGGTTGGAAAAGTCTAGGTTTCAAGAAAACAAGTCCCCAGAGAATAGGGTTCCATGAGATGGTTTAACTGAATTTGGAAACAAGTCAGCCATTTCAGTGCAAGTAAGGATTGGGCACACAGTTATCCAAGAAGGATCTGTGGAAAGTTTTTTAGTTTGATAGTTTGGGCCCCTGTGTAATACATGCAAAACTGACAAGTGTTTTGTATAGTCTGTATGAATGTAACTATTGCCAGCCTGGACTAAAAGGGACATACAAGGGACAAATTGAAGGAAAGATCACGTCAAGGGCAGAACGATGGAACTGAGGTCTATACCAAAGACGTCTTCTTTGGCCAAGAGAGCAGGCCCATTCAAATGTGTGGAAAAAGTGAATCTACCCCAGTGCTTGTAGAGGGCAGGCCTTCCACACTATTGTTCCCAACATTCAGGAAGACTGGCCACACCATTTCTCAGAGATTGTAGAGCCTGTGCCCCTGGAATTGCTGAAAGCCTGGCTGCCACCCCAGTGCTCTGTGAAGATGAAGCCTGTGCTCCAGCATTTGAGGAGAGCCTGGCCATCATCCTGATGTTTGGAGAGGGTGGAGCCTTCAGCCCAGTGTTCAAGGAGAGCATGGCCATTGGACAAGCACTTGGAAGGGGAAGGGCTGCTACTTCATCAGGCCCAGAGGACAAAACTTTGTTCCATAAATGAATCTCACATTTTGAAATATAATGGAGTATGTCCTGCTGGGTTTTGGAATTGTTTGGGAACTGAGATTCCTGTTTTCCATCCAATTTCTCCCTATGGAAATGGAAATGTTTATCCTATACCATGCCTTCCTTTGTAGATCTGAAGCAGATAACTTGTTCTTTAGATTTCACAAGTCCACAGAAACAGAAATGTGCCTCATTTTTAGTGAGACAGGTACAAAGCATTGTTTCTGATTTAATGCTTTTGGGATATTTTAATGGAATGAATGTATTTTTTATGTAGAAAGGACATGTACTTTTGTGGTCCAGAGAGTGCAGTGTGGTGGTTTGAGGCTGTATGTACCCCAGGAAAGCATGTTCTTAAATTTAATCTATTCCTGAGTGTATGAACTCATTGTAAGTAGCACCTTTTGATGAAGCCAGTTCAGTTAAGGTGTTACCTGTCTCAATCAGGCTGAGCTTTAATCCTATTACTGGAGTACTTTATAAGCAAAATGAAATTCAGACAGAGAGAAATACACAGAAAGCAAGAGGCTGGACATCAGAACTGGGAAGAGAAGAGAGAAACCTGGAGATGCCACTATGTATCATGCAATGTGACAGAGTTGCCAAGGATTGCTGGCAGTCAGCCCCAGAACACCTCAGTCTTTAGGGAAAAAGCATCACTTTGATGATGCCTTAATTTGGACTTTCTTTTGGCTATGAAACTGTGGGCAGGCTGAAACCATTTTGTGGGTGAAGTCCTCTGTTCCTGTAATCTTTTTATCCAAGTCTTTTTGCTGCAGGTCATATAATTTGAGTATGCACAGAAAACACAGGCTTTTGTCCCTCAGATGACATTTGGGGCACCAGGAACAGAAGTTACCTCCTCAGAACAAAGATTACAAGGATAGAAAGACATCAGAAGCAAATCAAGTGTGAGAAGTCTTCAATAAGAAAAATCTACCCTAAAATCCACTCTATCACATATGGGTAGCTCTATAATTAACCAATTTGATTATGCCAAATCAAATCTCCCACCTTCTCTCCCTCTCACGTCCCATTCCCATAAAATCTCCTCTAACTCTTGGATCAGGGAGACAGATTTGAGTCATGACTCCTGTCTCTATGCTGGTCAACCTTGCACTAAACTCCTTTTTCTTCTCAAAATCCTGATATCATACATAGCTCTTGATCTATAAGCTAAAAAAAAAAAAAATCATTGTTTAACCCAACCCATTTCAAGGTATTTATTTGAGCACCCCAGGACACTAAAACAATGGGTCTTAATCCAATTACTGGAGTCTTTTATAAGAGTATGAAATTCAGAGAGCGAGAGAAAGACACAGAGCTAGCAGCCAGAAGCTGAAATCAACAGAACCCAGAAGTGAAGAGAGAGGACAGAAAATGTAACAATGTGCCTTGTGATATGATAAGCTAAGGACCAAGGATTGCTGGTAGTCAGCCCCAGAACACCACATTCTTATGAAAGAAAGCACCACCTTGATGATACCTTAATTTGGACTTTCTCTTAGCCTCAAAACCATGAGAAAATAAATTCCCATTGCTTAAGCCACCCCTTTGCAAGGTATTTTCTTCAGCAGCCAAAGAAATGAAAACACCCTCCAAAAAGAATGGCGGAAAAAAAGAACTTCATAATTAAAAAATGAAGATTTGATTTCCTATAGGATGGAAAGGAAGCAGTGGAAATCATTCTAAATAGCTAGGCAGGTGACTAGATATGTTCTTCATAATATTTAATGTGTAACCCTTAGAGCCAGCTAAGAAAACAAACTATGCTGAGAAAGAAAGGTAGATGGGAAAGAGAAATGAGAGGCCTGTGAAGGCACTGGCAACTGGATAGTAACAGCTTAGAATGAGCACCTGAGTAGACTAAGAAAATTAAGGATAAAATCATACTATCCACTCTGCTTGACAGTGCAGACTGTGAAGTAACTCATAAGGGGAACTTTGAACAGAAACTGAAAATGAATCTTGATTTCAAGAATCCCTGTTTTTGTAATTTTTCCCAACAAATATTTATTGAATATTGTCTCTCTCTTTCTCTCCTTCTGCCTCCATATTTCTTGTATTCATAGCACATAGCCCAATGCTTACTAGATGCCCAATAAATGGAAATGCGGGACCCTGTGAAATATGGGAAAATATTATCACAGAGCAATTAATAGGTGGCAGATGGTAAACTTGACTCAGTCAGCTTGGTATAACATAGATTTCTCCAGGTTGATCTTCTTGACCAACCAAGGAGAAAAAGGTGTCAATATAAAATTTGTCTTGTCTGAGGGCTGGTTGTGTTACTTTATCAGGGGATCTATGACAAATACTACAGAATGAGTTGGCTTAAACAATAGGAATTTTTTTTCTCACAGCTTGGGACACTAGATGTCCACCATCAAGGTATTGGCAGGCCATATTTTCTATGAAATCCATAATATTACAGTGGTGGCTCAATCTCTGCCTCTATCACATGGCAATCTGTCTCTTTCTATCTCCTCCTCTGATTTCTAGTACTCCTGTTAAATCTCCTTATAAGGACTCCAGTCAAAATTGATTAAGGCCCACCCTATTCAGTTGGCCTCACATTAACTAATAACATATTCAAAGACCCTATTTAAAAAGGGGCTCACACCTGCAGTACTGGAAGTTAAGACTTGAACATGTCTTTTGTGGGGGGCATGATTCAATCTCCAACACTGGTCTATGGCTTAAAGTATTTATATTTAAGCCAAACTTTGAAAATTCTCTAAAACACTTCGTACTTTATTTTAAGTTAAATTTACATAAAGATATTTTAAAGTTTAAAAATGTTTATTACATGCCATAACAGTCTGGTACATATAGAGTAAGGTTATTGAAAAGTTAAAATGTATTATTCATTTCAAATGTTGTTTATTCTAACTATATACACAATATACATATACATAATCATAACACATATTTACATTTGTACATATCTAAAAAGCCTGGCCATTGTCAGCTGCTGACTCATCAATGTCTGCTTTCTTTCCATTAAACAAACAAACAAACAAAATCAAAGAAAAGGTCCCTTCCTGGTATATAGTAGAAATATCACAAAACAGCCTTTACCTTTTCAGTTTTGTCACCCAAGGTTCTCTAGGGAAACAGAACTGATAGGAGACATCTGTAAATAGTATGAGATCTTATAAAATTGTCTCACACAAATGCAGGGATGCACAAGCTCAAATTCAATAGGGCAGGCTGTTAACCAGGGGCTCCGATGAAGGCTCTTGATGAGTTCCCTAGGAGATGCTGGCTGTCTAAAGTAGAGATGGGAATTCTCTCTCTGAATGCTGTAATCACTTTCCCTTTAAAGGCCTTCATCTGATTGGAAGAGCTGTCACTCTTTCCTGACAGTGGTCTCTCAGTTGATTGTAGATGTAACCAGGCAGCTATGCAATCAATTCACTGATGATAAAAGTCCATGAAATGCCCAGTGCTTGCTTGATCAAACAACTGGACACCATTTCCTGGCTGAGTTGACACATTAGCCTAACCATCACAGTCTACCCCCTTCAACTTGGCAGCCATATACATCACCTTAAACCATAATTAGTCTCTAAATAAAAACAATAAGAGATATATAGTTAAATATATATATATATATATATTATTGACAGAATATTCAACTGTCCTGCTTACAACTGGAAACACACTAAATCCCTCAAGAATAGGGTGCAAGTCCTTGAGTAATATTCACTCTTAAACTTGACATCCTTAAATACTATGACATGAAACTAATACAATTTATGTCATATAAGGGGAAAGGTTAGGGAAGAAAATAATGATATTCATTTTATGTACATATACTAACATACTCATAACAAAACAAAGAAGAAATGTGCATGACCATTACAGTCCTCATTTCTGTAACTGGTCATAGTTCATATTTATCACTATCTTCTTCCACTATCCATTCCATATTCCCTTTAACCTCAGCAAGCACCTCAGCTGGCCATGGTTCTTTGCCTGGTGGAGTGACCCAAACTTTCACTCCTGAAGATTCTAAGCCATTGTTAGTACTGCCTAGATTGGGTTGTTAAAATTTTCCATTGACTTTAATCACAGGCCCAATAGTCCTAAGAGGCACCCTAGGGGATCTTCTGAATTCCAGGCAAACACTTCTTTACCTCCATTGTGTAGATGCAGTCTTATTTCCCCTTGATAGTCAGGATCAATCACCTCAGCCAGTACAGTAATTCCCTTCTTTGCCTGTTGATTCACAGCTGATAGGAGCCCAAAGTGGCCAGGGGATAGTCTTAACGTCCAGTTCAATGTAATCAGTGTTGTGTTCCCTGGTGGCAGCACTTCTCCTTTTGGAACTAAGATCTGGAGACCAGCAGAGATTAAGGTTGCAGGGACAGAAAGCAAAACTTTTCCTAGTGGATCACTCGGAGTAATAGTGAGTGGTGCTGCTCCCATCTCCACCCATTGATTCTTGGGCCCATTAATCCTGGTTATGGAAGAAACAGAATCATAGAGTGGATGCTGAGTTAAAACATACACAGCCTCATGAAGAACATTGCCCCAGCACTGCAAGATAGTGCATATATAGTTGGCACAATAATTGAGTCTTCAAAAGGCTGTTCTATCATCCAGCTGCTTCAGGATTATGGGGAACGTGGTAAGACAGTGAATTCCATAAAAATGTGCCTATTCTCACATATCACTTGCAGTGATGTAGGTTCCTTGATCAGAAACAATGCTGTGTGGAATACCATGGTGGCAGATAAAACATTTGGTAAATCCACAGATGTTAGTTTTGGAAGAAGTATTGCATGCAGGGAAGGCAAACCCATATTTGGATTATGTGTCTATTCCAGTTAGAACAAATTGCTGCCCCTTCCCTGATAGAAGTGGTCCAATGTAATCAACCTGCCACCAGGTAAAGGCTGATCACCTCGGGGAATGGTGTCATATCAGGGGCTGAATGTGGGTCTCTGCTGCTGGCAGATTGGACACTCAGCAGTGGTTGTAGCCAAGTCAGCGTTGGTGAGGGGAAGTCCATATTGCTGAATCCATGCATAACCTCCATCCTTGCCACCATGGCCACTTTGTTCATAAGCCCATTGGGCAATGCCAGGAGTGGCTGGGGAAAGAGTTTGAGTGTTAGCCACAGAGCAGGTCATCTTATCCACTTAATTATTAAAATCTTCCTCTGCTGAAGTCACCCTCTGGTGAGCATTCACATGGGATACAAATATTTTCATGCTTTTTCCCACTCAGAAAGGTCTATCTAAAAAATTAAAATTAAAAAAGAAAGGTCTATCCACATACCTCTTTCCCAGACCTCTTTGTCACCAATTTTCCAATCATGTTCTTTCCAAGTCCCTGACCTTCCAGCCAAACCATTGGCAACAGCCTATGAATCAGTGTACAAACATATCTCCAACCCTTCCTCCTTCCAAATAAAATGAACAACCTGGTACACTGCTCAAAGTTCTGCCCACTAGGAGGATTTCTTCACACCACTGTTCTTCAGGGACATCCCAGAAAGGGGCTGCAGTGCTGCAATTGTGCATTTTTGGATGATACCTGCATATCGTACAGAACCATCTGTAAACAAGGCCTGAGTTTTCTCTTCCTCCGTCAACTGATTGTAAGGAACTTTCCAAGAAGCCATAGCTGTGGGCCAGGAAATAGCAGGCAATGTGGCAGGCATAGTGATCATGGGCATTTGGCCACTTTGTCATATAGGTTACCTGTGCTTTCAGGACTCGCAAGAGCCTTATATCACATACACGACTTCCACTTTTGATGGAGTGCTGCTGTACATGCTCAAATTTATGGTTTGGTGGGCCAGGCAATACCCAGATCATGATAGGTAACTCAGGTCTCATGGTAACTTGGTGGCCCATGGTTAAGTGTTCAGTCTCTACTAAGGCCCAATAGCAGGCCAAAAGCTATTTCTCAAAAGGAGAGTAGTAATATGCAGTGGACGGCAGGGATTCGCTCCAAAATACTAAGGGTCTACATTGTGATTCTCCTATAAAGGCCTGCCAAAGGCTCCAGGCAGAATCTCTATTTTCACTGACACTTCTAGCACCATTGGATCCCTCTATCATATAGCCTAAGTGGCAGTGCAGCTTGCACAGCAGCCTGGCTCAGTCACAGACCCTCCTCTTGTACCAGTCCCCACTCAAAACTAGCAGCTTTTCTGGTCACTCAGTAAATGGGCTGGAGTAGCACACCCAAATGAGGAATATGTTGTCTCCAAAATCCCATACCCTTAATTCCCACATATATGCTCCTGATTTCTGTCTATTTAAATTGGAAATTCATGCAGTTCTTTTAGAGTATAGCGTACTTCCTCATGGGTCACCTTTGGGGGCTTGTGATTTTAGTCTAGTTATAGGTCTAGAAGACAAAAGGGGTGGTGCGGTGGGTAAGGAGAAGAATTAGGAATGTTTTGCAAGCCAATTACTTCAGGGAATTCCCTTGCAGTTTCATCTGGTGAGACAGGATTAATCTCTTCAGGAGGGGGATGGATGGCAGACTCTTCAGGGCATAGTGGAGGTAGGGTGATGGTTATCTCAGGGTAGGGAGGAGGTGGAGATTCCTTGGGGCAGGCTGGATATTGGGTAGTGCAGGCTTGAAGTTGGGTGTTATACTTCTCAAGGCATGGAGGAGGTTTCCACTCCTTGAGGCAGGCTGGGTGTTTGGTGATGCAAGCTTGACCTTGGTTGGTCTCCTCAGGCAAACCACTACAGGTTTATCTGTCAAAGTCTCAGCAGAATTTAGGGTTTCAGTGTCCTACAATTATCGTAATCTACCCATATGTCTCCATCCCAATCCTCAGGTTCCACTCCTTTCCAATCAATGCCCTCACTTAAACAGCAGACACCATGCAAGGCTGCAATTTTGGTTTCTTTTGTAACTATGTTACACATATAATGAGACTCTGAATCTGGTTTTTAGAGGTCTCAAGTCTGTGGCTGCATGGAACAAGATTTTCTTTCACAGCGCATACAGAAATTTTCACATTATTCATGCGGCACTTAAGTTGCAAATTTGAAAACTTCAGGTCACCTCTTTCCTTTTTAACTGTATCCAGCATATTTAGGAACAGCCAGCCAACATCATTGTAGCTTTTAACTCCACAAAACTCTGTTAAGGTGTTAAAAAAACACTCTCACCCAGATCCTTGCCTCTTATAAGCATGGAAGTAGTTATATCCAGTGGTGATATTATGCAACTCATGACATGGACTGTCAGTGACCTCTTGATGATTGGAAACAGCCATTAGTGTCCTTGAATCTAACCAGAGTAGAGGGCAAATTGCAAAACTCCCAGAACCAATTCAGAAATCCCATCTTTATGATTCTGTTTCTCAAGAACCACTCCTGGCACCAAGCTGTATTAGTCAGGGTTATCTAGGAAACAGAACTGACAAGAGATATCTATAAATAATATGAGATTTTATAAAATTGCCTCACACAAATGTGGAGATGCATAAGTTTAAATTCTGTAGGGCAGGCTGCAAACCAAGGGCTCAGATGAAGGTCCTTAATAAGTTCCACAAGATTTGTTGGCTGTCCAAAGTAGAGATGGGAATTCTTGCTATGAATGCTGAAATCACTTCCCCTTTTAAGGCCATCAACTGATTGGATGAAACATCATTCATTCCTGATAGCAGTCTCTCAATTGATTGTAGATCTAACCAGGCACCTATGCAATCAACTCACTTATGATTAAAGCCCATGATATGCCCTTGTATTACAATTAGCCCAGTGCTTGCTTGACCAAACAACTGGGCACCATTACCTGGACAAGTTGACACATTAGCCTAACCATCAAAGCCACCCATTTCACATACTTGTTTCTATGTAATTCATCAGCACAATTATCTGGAAGCTAAGAATCTTTATTTAATAAACTTTCATAAACCAGAATAATTTTTTATACCTTCAAATCTTTTGTTTTATTTTAACTTTTACAAATTCCTGCTACTCAGGGAATATAATATAGATTTTGTATTTCCAGTACCTTCATGATAAGGAAATGAAGATCACTTTTGATCAGTATATTCCAGAGAAAAAACTGAGTTATGGTTTATTATAAACTTTTCTTCAGGATGCTGCAGATGATTTTCTACTCTCACAACAACCATCTGGTCTACCTTGGCATTCATTACTCTTGGGGCCCTCACTCTATTGGTACTATACTCTCCATCTCTTTTACTGGATTGTTCAATATTCACTTTAATCAGTCTTGATCAATTAATGTACATGGAAGTTTTGCTTACTTTCCAAATTTTCATATGCTGGATCATATGTTATCCTGGGAATGGCTGAATAGCTTATCTCTCTGTTCCTGTTTCCCTGTGTCTCTTTGTCAATCTGTCTTTCTATTACTCTGTCTCTCTCTCTCTCTCTCTTCTCCCCTGGCTACCCTGAATCTATGTCCTACATTTTCTGCCACATTTAGGTGTTATATGAGTGTGATTGTGTTAACATGTGTGTGTTAGAATTGTGGTGGGAGACTTTTATTTGGGGGGTGATACTCTTTCAGGAAGCATCTCTTACCTCTTGTTTTAGGTCAAAATTAAAAATTTGTTTTCCATTGTGTAGAAAAAAACATTTCTTAATGTTGAAACTAGTAATGATAAAGGTCTAAAACCTTTTAATGATGTTCCTATTTAAAATTTTCCGTGACTAATTTCATTTAAGATAAAATAGTCCTCTCGGTGGACTTTTTCTGTGACTCTTAAGCTTGGCTGGTCATCAGAAAATTTTACATAAATATAGGTGTATGGGTGCCTACAAACCTAAAGAATCATAATCTCTGTGAGGTGACTCTAGAATCAATCTCTAACAGATTCTCATAAATATCCAGGTTTGAGATCCACTGGTTAAAATGGTATAGAAATGGTGTTGATTCTTAATTCACTGTGTATAAAATGTCAATTAGAACTTAATTATATTTATAAAGTATTGATTATATCTCGTCCTTTGTTATGTCTGCTCTCCAATTAGACTGTAGATACTTTTAGTGTAATCTTTAGAGTATGATATAACTTATGCTTTTTTACTGCATATATTTTTTGAGAATTCTTTCTATTTCCTATATTCACTGGTAAGGATTTCTGTTAACTGACAGTGAAATCAATGGGTGGAAAAGAAAAATCTTCAGTCTGTTTTGTTTTCATGTCTGTCTTAATCTTCTGAAAAAATAATTGAAGAGTTGCATGAAAATTTTCAAGTCAGTTGGCAAATCTATATGAATCATAGTAGGCAGATTGTCAGTTTCTTTCCTGCTCATGCCTCATCCAAATTGTAAGAAATTATTATGCAGTGACTCGAAATGATGGCTGATCCTTCTGGCTTCACTTGACAATCACCTCATCCTTCCGGTCAAGAGAATTTAGGGATAATATTCTATATATCTCAGGGCAGACTTAAACCTCTGGTCACTGATCTCTTTTGGTTTCTGGACACTCTATAGTATGGTGTCCTCATTTAAACACCCTTATCCATATAAGATACAAAAGATCAGATACTTTTGTTCTGTGGAAAAATTGAGGACAGTTTTTCCACTCATTAAATGTCTAAATACATCTCTTAGGTATCCAAAGGTTCTCTGCATCCACAAATCTGTGGTAAAGTCTAGAACAGTAGTTATCAACTAAGGCTAAGGTCCCTGCTTTCCTGGCTTATTCCTACAACTTCCTGGCAAGGCTAGCTGTTGCTTTATTCCATGCTATGCCTAGCACCAGACTGCTTATTTGGCCTCTGATGTTTGACTCTGCCCTGGCTCAAAGTTCTATCCCCCAATAGTCAACCACAAGCTTAGAAGGATTGTTTCTTCGAAATGCAGTTTCATGAATGCTTTACTATATTCCTAACCACTCTTCAGAGCAAATGCTATGGTGACCACCATATCAAGACTTTAACAGAGTTCTTGCAAAGAAAAAAAACCCTTAGAAATATATAATTCCATTCATTGTTATAGATTCAATCATTTATAGAGTTATCTTTAAATGTGAAAGTGATTTTCTTTTCCATTTTGACAGTTCTCTTCATGAGTATAGCAGAGTATTAATTCCGAAATTATTTCTAAGATTATGTTACTAAGCTTAAGTGAAACCATAAATGAAATATTTCCTCTGTTGTGACAGTTTGGCATTGTATTTGTGAATCCCCAAAAGAGAAACATTTTATTTGTAAACTGGTCTAGTCCTCTGAGTGTGATACCCTTTGATTGCAATAAATTCAGTGAGGGGTCTCTGATTAAGTTTACTTGATAAAATCAGTTTAGGGCTTCTGATTGGGCTGCATTAGTAAGGCATAGCCATGCCCCCTTGCTGGGCTGATGCAAATGGACACTCACTCAAGAAGACACATGGGAAGAGAGACAGCTCTATCATTTTTGATCCTGGGGCCCCAAGGAGAGATGAGCTCTTTGCCTGATAGCTTGCAGCTGACCTTGAGAAGAGAGTCAAGATTGATAAAGGAAACCCTGAGAGACAAGTCCTATGCCAGCCTACAGGTGAGATTGGGAAGAAGCTGGGCCCTCAGAGCCTCAAGAAGAAGACGAAGCCCAGAGGGGAAGGTTGAAACCCCGCAGGGATCACCTGCCATCTTGCTTCAACACGTGGCAGCTGACTTCGGTGAGAAAGTACTTCTTACGATACTTTGAGTTGGACTTTTCATGGTCTTGGGACTGTAAGGTTTTACCTCAAGTAAATAGCCTCTATCAAAGCTAACAGATTTCTGGTACTTAGCATCAGCACCCTTTTGGCAGACTAATACATCTATCTTCCTGGATGAAAATACTTTTGCTACGTATGTCATAACAAGGAAAACTGACTTGAAAACTTTTGGCAATGGATTTTATGGTTTGAAAAACAAATGGAAATATCATCTCTTCAATTATACTAGAAAAGAGAACAGCACACATGCTTGTGCACACACATGTATATACCCTCATACCTTGTTTTGTATATCTATATCTATATCTATATCTATATAATCGAAATTATTTTCTTCTTTCCATTGAAGTTAAAGTTGATGCTGAAAAGAATAAAACATGACATAGTCATTTACCTTTTCTTTTACTACTGTTATCACGAATCAGTTCCTTCTTGAAAAACTGCCCCTTATTTTCTTGACTCATGTCAGCAGGAGTAAATTGATTATGGACTGCAGGATACATAGAGTTTCTAGATAAATAATTCTTTCAATTGAAGAAGATTCATTTCAAGTGTATTTATTTAGGGGACAACAAAATAATAGTTATTTCAAATGTTCTAGTACCTACTTCTTGGAAATATCCATTTAGCTGGGTTTGAATATAAATTTTTCTGCAAAACCATATTAGACAGAGCTAATGAGTAAATGATTCTCAATATAATGGTGAAAAGCATGAGAATATTAGAAAACTATTTAATTTAGTTTTGGAAAACCTACACATATCAAAGAGAAATAGAGCAATAGCTGTTGGATGAGTCTAATATGTGCCATTGAAAGCAAAATAGAAGTTATGGAAATTGGTGCAAATGAACTCAGGGATGCTGTTGGAACGTTGTATTTTCTGTAAAACAATCTCTAGGGAATGTATAAAATGTAGTTGACACTGGTGAGACTATCTTTAAGCAGATAATTATCTTGCAAGATTCTTGTGAAGATTAAATAAAATCCTGCACATAAAAACAATGGCAGACAATGAGCATTTGACAATTATTAGTTATTCTTTCTTCTTAGCAAGACATTCTATTCTGTTATATTTGCATGATATATATTACTTTTCAAAGCATTTCTAATACTCATTTGAGATTTACAATATTCATATGAGATACATATTGCAGATTTTATTTTTTTTCTGAATCTCAAATCAATTAAATAGCACACATGGTCAGAACTCAGGTGTGCTGACTACAAATCCTATGTCCCCTTCCCTCAATGATGTTCCTTTTCTGTGGTTTGATAATAACTTAGGAACATCTACTTAATAGTAATACAAGCATAAAGTCAATGAAAAATACTAACATCTTATAGACTTGAGGTTTAACATTCCATTGTTTCTCTTAAAAAGCCAAGATAAAGAGGAATTTATTGTTTTAGAATTTAAAAACAAAGTGAACTGATAATCACTATGACAACCTATCATCTTGATTTGCTTCTTCTCCTTCCCTGTCTTACTTATTTTCTCCCACACTCTGGCTATACTGGGACTAAACCTCTCAAATAAATACTAAGCACTTAATGTATGCCTCAGGTTCTATTTTCTAGGGAATCTTGACCAGGGGAAAGCAATTTGAGGGAGACAGGCAATGATAAGTCAAATGATTATTGTTTAAAGAGCAAACAAGATTTTAGTGTCAGTAACAAATATAAATCAGTCTTTCCAAAAAGTTTTGTGATTAAAAAAAGGAAAGGAAAATATCTTTCTTAATCTTATTCACATACAGGCAAATTAATACCGTGAACTTTCTTATATTATCCATCTTAGCTTTTATACTTTTTAAATGCTATTTTTTTCATATTGAAGAGTTCCAATATGATCTCTTTGTGAAAGATATTTCATTGCCTCAGTCTTTATATTAGGCTTTATTTGTGCACTCTAATTTTCTGGAATTGAGACAACTTCAGAAGGAAAGTCTTAGGAGCATGGCTTTTTCTACAAAAATATGATACTTTGTTCTATTTTACTTTCAGTACTCTCAGTTCTCAGTTCTTGATTGAGGTTTTTATTCCAAATGGCAAATAAAGTTAATGTCCTCTGAGATTAACAGCAACAACAAAGATTCTCTTATAAAATAAAATATTTAACACCATGAGTTTAATAACATAAGTTAGATATTGTATGTCTATGAACCATTTTAGTCGTGAAGTTGCTTTTAATTTTATTCATGATGAATATTATTTTGGTGCCCAAAAACGCTTAACGTGATACACAAAAGTAGATATTTCATCATGTATTTTCTATTACCTAGCATTTATAAAAATATCTTCACTAATGATAGCACTTAAGAATAATTTTTCACTTTAAAAATCAAAATTCTATATTTGTTTGACGAAGTTATCACCTTAGCTAGAGACATTTTCCATTTCTTTTGATAGTAAGTTATTATGTCATCAACCTCATCTAATTGTCTGGGTGTCTGGGTGCTTAACAAAACTGTATAGTGAACATCACTCTCTCCCCTCCCCACTCAAACACAATTGAGTCATTTACAAAGTGTAGGACTATAGAAGTAGTCTCTATGAACCAAAGAAGTGTTGCTGAATACTATCCATAAAGCACCTTATGATAAAATGGATTATATGGCACCAGAGGAATAGAATTAAAATCAGATATGGATTATTGACCTTATATAAAACACTCAAGCATAAAGTTAATCACAGACATCAAAAAAGGCAAACATAAAGGCGAGCAAAAACGATGACAAACAAACAGAAAAGGAAGCAACATGAGTACCTTTCTTGAAAAGGGATAATATTAAAATTATTTTTTCAGTTAACTTAAATATAGTTAACTATAATTGTATCTAAACATATAATCAACAATAATTTTGGATTATTTATCTCCCAACAAAGATTATTGAAAGTAACATATCAGCAAGGTATAACTCTAATTTACACAGACTTCAGAATTTATATAGGATGTTGAGGAGAATTTTGGTGGCTGCTCAATTAAAAGGAAAGTAACAAAAAGAACCAACACTAAAAGAAACAATTTGCAATAATATTAAAGAGAGAATTTTTTGAATCAAATACTCCTGCAATAAATGAAGAGAAACGTACAAAACTACCTCAATGAATTTTTGTTCAACAATTCCCTGAAATTCTTCTCTATAGTCACTACGAAGAAATCTTACATGTTGTTCAACTTTGGAAAACATAACGAAGCCAGAGAACAATGAAATAAACATTTATACAAAGCAATTACCAAAAAATATAGAGGAAAAATTCAAAGCCACAAACGTTACATTAAAAAAATATTACAATTCCCATACAAATCTTACCTTACCACCATTGCAATCATCCTTCAAGGTCAACTCTCTTCAAATCTGGTTATCTGTAATCATACACATAGTGGTATGCCAGTATTTTGGTTAATGTATGTACTGTGTTACACAAAATGTATACTAACTTTAATGGGCCAAAGAAAGTGTTTTATGTTTCTATTTTAAAATTTAAAATAACCTTTATTTTCTTAATTTTAAAAAACAAATCTTAGCCATTGAAGAATATCTGAAAAATTCTGAGAAATATAATGTAGTAATTAAAATTTGTATAAAATCCTACCATTAGATACCTACTGTTAGCATTTTGAAGAATATCTTTCTTATTGATGTTATATGAATCATTAAATATATGCTGGTAGTTTTTTTTTTAAGAGTACAGAAGGGCTTATAATGAAATTTTATAGTTATGTCCCTAAAAACCCCATTCACAGTCATATATCCTATAGGAAATAATTTCATCTTTCATACCTTTAAATGCTTTTATATGGATGAGGATATGCTGGCTGGGAATTTTCACTTAAGTTATAAAAACATGGAAATCCATTATTTTCTATTGCATTATTTTTAAATATTTAGAGTATCATCATAGTTATCAACACTGGATAAAATATACTTACACATCATCTTCCAAAAATTCTTATCAGCAAAATCATTGGGAAAATATACATGTTTTAAAAGTTTTGGATAAATTGACTTTAAGAAAGTTTGTGTCAATTTACTTTCACTGTTGCCAATGATACAAGAGTAAGTAGGTTTCACCTTACTTTGTTATGATTTTAAGAGTTCTCTGCTAATTTTATAAACAAAAGCTAATTTATTCAGCTGTGTTCTTTTAAATTTAAATTTCCTTGGTAACTTCAGAGATTGACCTTTTTTTATCCATATGTTTAATAGCCTTTGGTATTTTGTTTAGATATGTCCTCCTCTTAATTATCAATGCATTATACTGTTTCTCATTTGTATTGAGTTTTAAAGGCTAAAATATAATAACCATTTCCACCATATTTCACTAATTTATTTTTGCCTTTCATTTTATTTATTATACTTTTGATAAATAGAATATTTGAAATTCTTATTGATATTTCTTTTTCTTTATAGTTGTTCCTTGACTCTTGAGCCAAAAAGTCCGTGTTCGTTATGATCCATCCTTAGTGTACGTTCTCATTCCATTGCAGTCATTCCAATGTTGTATCTTCCCAATGTATCACACTCAGGTATAAAAGAATTGGTTGAAAAGATTAGAAGAACTACTTTGCTAGCATAATGAATTATTCATCCCAAACTTCATTCAATTTTAGTGATAAAGAGTGAGTTGGAATTAAAGGATTTCCGATTTTTATTGATTTAAAATAATCACTGACACATTCAGAAAACAGTCTCCTTTCTTAGGTGTTGCCATATACTTCTGTGGCTTTAAGTGTCATCTAAATAATGATGACATTCAGATATATATCTAGCCCTAACCTCTCTACTAAGCTTCAGGTTCACATAGCTACCTGCCTGCAAACATTGATGTTTAAAAGGCACCTCTGGCTTAACATGGCCAAGGCAGTATTCTTAATTTCCAAATATCAAACTCATTCCTCTACAAGACTTTTCATCTTAGAAAATAGCACCCAAATACATAAAATTGCACAAATCAGTAGGAATCATCTTTGATTTCTCATTTTCATCCAGTCTCTGCATGCAATTCACCAGAAAATCCTGTTCACTCTACTACCAAAAATAAATCCTGAATCTGCCTGATTTTTCTCCCAAAACTATGCCACTCAGAAAACTGCAAGAGATTTCTAAATCATCACACTTCTTCAAATTTTGATCTCCCAAAATCAATTTTCAACACAGCAACCAAGTGATCTTTTGAAAATATAAATAAAAAAATGTCACTCTGTTTTTAAATTCTCCAATGATTGTTCATTGAAATTAGAGAAAAGGATAGCTTCTAAGCATGACCTACAGAGCCCTAAATTCTCTGGTTCCTCTCTCTAACTTTATATTGCATCACTTGCCTTCTCCTTCACTCTGCCAACAATCACACACCTTCTTTTTGCTGCGCTGGGCATTTTCCATAGCTTGGAAAGTATCATCCTTGGATTTTTCATGTGTGACTCCTTCATAGCATTCCACTCTCAAATCTTGTGTCATTTCTACAGAGGGTATCTTTCTTTACCACCTGTCTTAATTTGACAGGCTGCTATGGCAAATACAGCACAATGGGTTGGCTTAATCAACAGGAATTTACTAGCTCATGGTTTTGAGGCTAGAAGAAGTCTAAAATCAAGATACAAACAAGACTTGCTTTCCCTGAAAAATCTGAAGTGTTCTGGTGCTGGCTGCTGAATAAACTTACTGTTCCTTGGTTTATATTTCTGCCCCTCATGACATGGCAATGTCCTCTCCTTTTACTCTTCTGCAATTTCCAGGTTCCCTTTAAAAGACCCCAAGTAAGATCCGTTCTCATTCAGTTGTGCCATGTCTTAACTGAAAATAACCTCTTCAAGAGGTCCTATTTACAATGGGTTCACACCCACAAGAATACAGATTATCAACCTAGCACATCATCCAATATAAATTAGCCTGTCCTAGCCACTCATATAATCTCCCTAATTTATTTCCATCATGGCACATATCATCTGAATTTATCTTATCCATATTTACAATAATTTCTGCTCTATCCACACCATTAGAAAGCAATTTCTATATTCCAGACACTGTCATATCTTCAGTACCTAGTACTGTGACTGAATGATGCAATGTTCTCAATAAATACTTGTGAATCAATGAATGGAATGTTTTAAGGGAAAGTGAGCAATGCTTTGATTCCTAGTAACATCTGAACAAATGAATCATTCATTTGAACATGATGTGAAAGTTGTGTCTTATCACACATCCAATTTTATAAACAAATTGATTGAATTATTTGACTAATATGAGGAAAGAAGAGGAAAATTATATTAAGTGGAAAGTGAGTGATAGGAAAAGGTTTAGATGTGGACAGATGAAGGATTCATTAAAATGGAAGAGCTGGACACTTAGTTTAGAGTAAAGTGAGATTACATTTAAATTGGTTCATTTGTCATGAATGTGAAAGGGAAAACCAAGAAACCAAGCAAAGTAGCTAAGATCTAAAATAGGTATTGAGTAGCTAAGATCTAAGACAGAATATGGAGACTGAACAGGAAAGTGTAAGAGGTCAAACTAACTTACAAACAAAAGTACATTCAAGGCACATGCATACCTGGACTAGTTTGCTTAAAAAGAGCAAGCCATTCCTTTGTTTCAGTTACAGGACACATTCTAAACCTGGATTCACTGAGATATCAGACCATCATACAATGGACAGAATTTGAATTCTAGAATTCAATTTCTGGAAATAGTTTTGAAATTAACTTTCCAATGGCATTAATGATGATGGTAAAGAAGATGACAATATAAATTTAGATATGTAAAAAACATTAAAGTTTACTAACTGTCCAATGAGGATAGCCAATGACAGATACACAGATCCATTGGCAGAGAAGTTATTCTTGTTGAAAATTATTCATTATATTGAGAGAAAATCTGTGCACCTCTATTTTATTGTATTCATCATATTCCTACCATTAAGGCTAATATAGAACACCTGCTTCTTACATATGATAAGACAATTATTCAAATATCTGATAATGACTATCATGACTCCTAATGAATAATATAATTCCCAGGATAAAAATCTGATGATAACCTCATTCATCCCATTCCTCTTATAACAGACCATCCATTATCCTGGGTTTATATTTTGTAATTTAGCTTTACAGAAGCACCTTGAAAATGTGTTATTCTGAAATGTACATAAAATTCCAGATATAATCTTATAACTACACCATTATATCCCTTAAACTGAATATTAGATTTTTATCATTTTGTTAGATTTGGAAGGGAGATTAATATAAGCAAAGATCAGAGATTTTGCACTTGAACTTTTTCATGTCAAATTTCCCACTTGTATGGCTGAAACTTTAAAAAGATAACAAAATTCTGAATTTGATGTAAAAATCATTATATTGTTTCCATTTTCAGTCCATTATAATAACTCTAATACATGATTCTACAATCCAACATATTAGGTGTACATTTACTTTTTTTAACAAATCAATTTTACTGATACATATTAATAAAGAATGAATCCATCCAAAGTGTACAAACAATGGTATTCAATATAATCACAAAGTTGCACATTCATCACTTCAATCATGTTTAAAGCATTTTCATTATTCCAGTAACAATAATAATAATAATAATAATAATAAAACAAAACCCAAACAAACAAAACTCATCACTACTCAATCTCTCTATGCTTCCCCTACCATACATAGCTGCTATTCTGTTTCCTTCTCTCTTATTTATTTATATTTATATTTTATAAAAACAGTCTTATATATGCAATATCACCCATATTCATATTTTACATGAGGTTTCACTATGTTATGCAGTCCTTTATTACATATTTGAGCTTTCCTTCTAATAATATAAATATCCTTAGTCATTCACTTTCAACCACTGTCATACCCATATAATAGCTTTGCTAGTCACAAACACCATGATGTGCTTTCATCATTTCCTTTCATTTCTAAAGATTTACAAACAACCTTTTAACCAATTCTGCACAGATTAACCATCAACATTTCATTCTTTACCCTCATTGTACTTTCCAGTGACCTATGTTCTAATTTTTAATTTCATGAGTTTACACAATGTATTTAGTCCATAATAGCGAAACCAGACAGTATTTGTGCTTTTGTGTCTAGCCTGATTCATTCAACATAACATGCTTCAGGTTCATACATGTTGTCATATGCTTCACAACTTCATTTCTTCTTACTGCTGCATAATATTCCATCATGTGTAGATACCACAAATTGTTTATTCTTTCATTAGTTGATGGACACCTGAGTTGTTTCCAAATTTTGGCTATCGTAAATAATGGCTGCAATGAACGTCAGTGTGCAGATATCTATTTGTGTCACTGCTCTTGTTCTTCTGGATATACCTAGCAATGCTATTGCCAGGTCCCATGGCAAGTCTGTATTCAACTTCCTAAGGAACTGCCGAACAGTCCTCCATAGTGGCTATACCATCCTACATTCCCACCAACAGTGAATAAGCATTCTCATCTCTCACATTATACACAACATTCACAATTTTCTGATTTTTTTAATAGAGGCCAGTCTAATAAGTGTGAAATATCTCATTGTAGTTTTGATTTGCATTTCCTTAATCACTTTTTCATGTGTTTCTTTGCCATTTGTATTTCCTCCTTGGACAATTGTCTTTTCAAGTCTTTTGCCCATTGTTAAATCAGGTAATTTGTCTTTTTATTGTTGAGTTATATGATCTCTTTATATATCATGGATATTAAACCCTTATCGGATATGTGATTGCCAAATATTTTCTCCAATTGAGTCAGCTGCCTTTTCAACCTTTTGACAAAGTCCTTTGAAGTGCAAAAGTGTTTAATTTTGAGGAGACCCTACTGATCTATTTTTTCTTTTGTAGCTTGTACTTTGGGCATAAAGTTTAAGAAACTACTGCCTACCACAATATTTTGAAGATGTTTTCCTACATTTTCTTCTAGGAGTTTTATGGTTGTTGCTTTTATATTGAGGTCCTTGATGCATTTTGAGTTAATTTTTGTATAAGGTGTGAGATAGGGGTCTTCTTTCTTTCTTTTGGATATGGCTATCCAGTTCTCCCAGCATTATTTGTTGAATACGTTTTTTCTGGCCCAGCTGGGTGGGCTTAAAAGCCTTGTCAAAAATCACTTGATTGTAGATGTGAGGGTCTATTTCTGAGTTCTCGATTTGGTTCAATTGGTTAACATGTATACCTTAATGCAAGTATCATGCTGTTTTTACCACTGTAACTAAGTAATATGCTTCAAAGTCCAGAAGTAAGAGCCCTCCAAATTTGTTCTTTTTAAATAGATTTTTGGCTATTTGGGGCCAATTCCCCTTCCAAATAAACTTGATTTTTGGTTTTCCCATTTCTGCAAGAAAGGTTGTTGGGATTTTTACTGGGATTGCAATGAATCTGTAAATAAGTTTGAGTAGAATTGAAAACAATATTTAGGCTTCCAATCCATGAACATGAAATGTCTTTCCATTTATTTAAGTCTTTTTTGGTCTTTTTCAGCAATGTTTTGTAGTTTTCTGAATACAGGTCCTTATGTCCTTGGGTAAGTTTATTCCTAAAATATTTGGTTGTTTTAGCAGCTATTATAAAAGGAATTTTTTCTGATTACCTCCTCAGATTGCACATCAGAGGTGTATAGAAACGCCATGGTTTTTTGCATATTAATCTTTTATCCTGTCACTTTGCTGAAGCCATCTATTAATTCTAATATATTTATTGGGGATTTTTCAGGATTTTCTAAATATAGGCTCATATCATCAGTGAACTTTGAAAGTTTTACTTCTCCCTTTCCTATTTGGGTGCCTGTTATTTCTTTATATAGCCTAAATGCACTAGCTAGAACTTCTAACACAATATTGAATAACAATGGTGACAGGGGCATACTTGTCTTGTTCTTGATCTCAGCTGGAAGGCTTTAAGACTTTCATCCTTGAGTACAAGGCTAGCTGTAGGTTTTTCATATCTGTAATTCACCATGTTGAAAAAGCTTCCTTCTATTCCTATATTTTGGAGTGTTTTTATCAAGAAACAGTGCTGTATTTTGTCAAATGCCTTGTCTGCATCAATCAAAAGGATCATGTGATTTTTATTTTTTCCTGTTCAGTTTTTTGGAAGAGCTTAAGCAAGATTGGTTTTAGACCATCTTTGAATGATTGGTAGAATTCACCTGTGAAATCCCATGCTTTTCATCTTTGGGATATCTTTGATGACTGTTTCAATCTCTTCACTTGTGATTGATTTGTTGAGGTCTTTCTAGGGTCAATGTAGGTGGTTCTTGTGTTTCTAGGAATTTGTCCATCTCCTCTACATTCTCTAGTTTTTTGACATAGAGCTGTTCATAGTATCCTCTTATGATCTCTTTTATTTATGCAGCATCCCTAGGAAGGTCCCCCTCTCATTTCTGATTTTATTTATTTGTATCTTCTCTCTTCTTTTCTTTGTCAGTCAGCTAAGGGTTTGTCAATTTTGTTGAACTTCTCAAAGAACCAACTTCTGCTTTTGTTGATTTTCTCTATTTTTGTGTTGTTGATTTCATTTATTTTTGCTCTGATCTTTACTATTTCTTTCCTTCGGCTTGGTTTGGGATTAGTTTGCTGTACTTTTTCTAGTTCCATCAGGTGTGCAGTTAGGTCTTCAGTTAGCTCTTTCTTCATTTTAATGTAAGCACTGAGGGCTATAAGTTTCCCTCTCAGCACTGCCTTTGCAGTGTGCCATAGGTTTTGATATGTTATATTATCATTTTCATTCATCTCAAGATATTTGCTGAATTCTCTTGCAATTTCTTCTTTGACCCACTGATTATCTAAGAGTGTGTTCTTTAATCTCCATATATTTATGAATTTTCCTTTTTTCCATCCATTATTGATTTGCAGCTTCATTCTGTTATGATCAGATAAAGTTTTTTGTAGAGTTTCAATCTTTTTACATTGATTGAGACTATGGTCTATCTCCAAGATATGGTCTATCTTGGAGAAGGATCTATGAGCCCTTGAAAAAAATGTATATCTTGCTGTTTGGGGGTACAATATTCTATAGATGTCTATAGACATGTTAGGTCTAGTTCATTTATCATATTATTCAAGCTCTCTGTTTATTTAGTCTCTGTCTAGATGTTCTATCAAATACTGAGAGTGGTATATTGAAGTCTCCAACTATATCATAGAGACATCTATTTCTCCCTACAGCTTTGCCAATGTGTGCTTCATATATCTAGGGACACTCAAGTCAGTTGCATAAATATTTAGTATAGTTATTTCTTCTTGGCAAATTGCCCCTTTTATTAATATATAATGTCTTTTTTCATCCCTTATAAGAGTTTTGCATTTAAAATCATTTTGTCTATTAGAATATACTAAAAGATATTAAATCTATTAGTATCACTACTCCAGCTCTTATTTGGTTACTGTTTGTATGGAATATCTTTTCCCATCCTTTCACTTTTAACCTTATTGTGTCCTTATGTCTGAGGTGGGTCTCTTGTAGATAGCACATAGATGACTCACATTTTTTTAATCCATTCTATCTGTCTATGTCTTTTGATTGGGAAGTTCAAGCCATTAATATTCAATGTAATTACTGTAAATGCATTACTTACTTCATCCATTTTGTCCTTTGGCTCTCTTTTGTCATATCATACTATTTTCTGTCTTTTTAACCTTTAATTACACTTCTTAATAATCTTCATTTCTACAGTCTTCTCTAAGTACCACACCTTTGTTTTTTCTTTTCAGGCTGTGCACTCCCTTTAGTATATCTTGTAATTTTGGTCTTTTGGTAAAATATTTTATCAGTTTTTGTTTGTCTGTGAAGACTTTGAACTCACCCTCAATTTTGAAGGACAGTTTTGCAGGATAGTGAATTTTTGGTTGGCAGTTTTTCTCTTTCAGTACCTTACATACATCATACCACTTTCTTTTCTCCTTCATGGTTTCTGATGAAAGGTCAGCACTTAATTTTTGCTGAGATTCCCTTGTATATGATGCTCTGTTTTGTTCTGCTGCTTTCAGAATTCTCTCTTTATCTCTGATAAAGAGATGCCATTCTGAATAGTAGGTGTCTTGGAGTAGGTCTATTCAGATTTATTCTGTTTGGGGTGTGTTGTCCTTGCAATTTCTTCTTAGATCCACTGATTATGGAGATTGATCTAGGAGAGTTATGTGATTACCATTGATTAATTTTCTTTAATCCTGTATGTCTTCAGGATATTTGATTTATTCCTTTAGCTGAGACATCTCTTTCTGTTTCTTAGTATGGCTGATAATTTTTTGCTGATGTCTAGGCATCTGAATATGATGGTGAATTTACTCTGATGGCCAATTTCTCTCTCTTGCCTGCTTTTTTTTTCTCACAGATCTTCATTGATATTTGATTCAATGTATTCTAAGTCTTTAAAATTGCCCAGCTTAAGTTTTCAAAATTGGTTCTGGGACTCACTAATGGGGTGCTGATTTTCTCTCTGGAGTTAGGATACAGAGAGAACCAAAACCAGTTTTTGTCCATGCGATTTCTAGAACAGCTTACCAGGGCAACTTTCCATGGAAAGGAACTCTCCATTTTCCTGT
The DNA here is from genome assembly GCA_029593785.1 of Cabassous unicinctus. NCBI lineage: Eukaryota > Metazoa > Chordata > Mammalia > Cingulata > Chlamyphoridae > Cabassous > Cabassous unicinctus. The sequence goes on along the minus strand of JAQZBX010016030.1, from coordinate 10,755 downwards.
GTTTTGGTCTGGCCAGAACCAAGATTAAAAGCGGGTTCTGCTGGCCAAATTCACTGAAGAAAAGCCCCTTGTCTCCCCCTCCCTTTTCCCTTGTAACAGCTGACAGGGAGGAAGATGTCTCTTCCCCTCTCAGTCATCTTCAGTGAGCCAGGGGTTTTACCCCAGCTTAATATCTTTGGGGTAGTTGAGTGGAATCTTTCCTGGCTGCCAAAGGGGTTGGATAACTCACATTTTTGTTTTGGGTTCTTCATCTCTCTGTTCCTCACTCTCTTGGGAATTGTGAAGCCCTGTCCTGGTCTCCTGACTCCCAAAGCAGTCATTTCAGACAGGTTTTGGCTCTTTCTCTATTGTTTTTGTGAGACAGTTTAACCCTGCTTGCCTAGTCCAATGGCATCTCCCCATAATTCCTCTAAATTTACTTTTTATTTGTAAATCTCATAACACCCAAGGGTACTAACCTAAATATAATATCTATCAGAGGTGTTACTCAATATAGAAGTTAGGGGAACAAATTAAGCAGAACAACACTCCTGGAGACTTCTGATCATCACTATAGACAAGGACTCTGACTCAGAGCAATTACCTGTACAATTAAATAAAACTCACAAACACATTTACCCATCTCCTTGCCCACTCACTGCAAAGAGGGATTTAGTTATCAGAATCTGTATTTATGGCCCAGGCAAGAAGAAATCTTCAAACAGATCTAAGGAAATGTACTCAAGTTACAAATACTGATCAGTTCAGGCATTCTTTTTATAAATATGTGTGGATGACTAACATTTTCATAAAATTTAATAACAAACCATATAAAATGGATTTGGACTACACAAATATGTATTCATTAAATGCTTATTAATTACTTACTGTATATTGAGTAGCCATCATTATCAGCCCTGGGGATAGTCATGAACCAGCTGATAAGATTCCAGCCATAAAGGACTAGACAAGGGGAAACAGAGTTAATAAGAGTAAATAGAAGAAATACCTTATTTTTTATAATTAACTTAAAAGCATTAAAAATATCTAATAGATGTGTAGGGATATTTTACAATTTTATTAATCAAATGCGTTGGTTCCACTTTAAACTGAATACAAATGTAAAATATCTTATTTCTTCTTTAGGCACTTCAATTTGTTGATTAATTTACAGAACCTTCTAAAAATACTTTTTCATGTAATTATAATGAGTAAACTTAGAAATATGGTGATTTTTTAATATTATGTTAATGTATCTATCCTGTTCCTACAGTTACTAAAATTTAATTCAATATCACTAACCTAAATCAATTATTCAATTGTACACTTCAAATTAAAGTCATAATTCTAATTTGTTTTGCCCCCCTAGATGCAAAATCTTACAAATATGGTAAGAATGTAAAAGACAAAATACAAAGCAATTATTTTCTAATTCTAACTCAATTCAATGGGATCAAAAGCATTTAGATGTGTCACTGTATCTGTTTGAGATAAAAGTCAGCAATTTTTTATCTTGATTAATATCTACAATAGAATAGAATCATCATCTTGGGGAAAATGCTGGAGGCAGGAATCCTCAAAATATAATTCAATCTATGGTGACTTTAAAAAAATGTCACGAAGAATTGCTCAAGTTTATCATTTCAGCTTTTCTAGCCAGGCTTATATTTGGCTCTTTCTACAAAAATACAGAAAAAGAGAGGGGTAGAGATAAAGAGAGAGAGAAAGAGAGAGAGAGAGAGAGAAAGAGAGAGAATAGAAGATCTGAATACATTATCAGCATAATTCAAATCAAGAAATAACAAGTAAATTAAGAAAATTGTGTTTTCTTTATTGATTTAATGGGAAATTTACTTGATATGCGTTGATCTTGCAAAGTTCTCAGAAAATACAAAACCATGGCAGTGTTTTCCCCAGATCATGACAGTATTCAACTGTGCATGGTCTCCCATATTTTCTATTTAATACTCCGTTATCTTCTTGTCATAAGCAAAATATATATATATATATTTTTGTTCAGGCTTTTGATGTCACATCTACCTGTGGAATGGTGCAGCCACTGTGGAAATCAATTTGGCAGTTCCTAAAAAGTTGAAAATAGAATTGCGGTATGACCTGGCAGTCCTACTTTTTGGTATACCCCAAAATAAATTAAAGCAAGGACACAGACAGATATCTGTACACCAATGTTTGTAGAAGAATTATTCACAATAGCCAAAAAGGTGTACACAACCCAAGTGTCCATCAACAGATGAATAGATAAACAAAATGTGAAATAAACACTCAAAAAAATATTATTCACCTGTAAAAACAGGAATGAATTTCTGATGCATGCTACAACATGAATGAACTTTGAAGACATCATGTTGAGTGGAATAAGCCAAGCAAACATCCAAATATCGTTTGATCTTGCTCATATGAAACACCTAGGGGAAGCAAACCTCATTGAACCAGATGGTGATTTATAGGTTACCAGAAGCCAGGGTGTGGGAGTAGGGTGGGGAGCAGGTCAGGAAGAGGCAGTTATATAGCTTAATGGTAAGTAATTTCTGTTTTTGTTGATCAAAAGTAGGAGCAATGGATTTTGGTGATAGTAGCACTATACTGTCAACATAATACTACAGAATGATACACTTGACGGTATTTAAAGTGGGAAATGGTAAATATTTATAACTACAATAAAATAATAGAAAAAAAATATGACTCTGACCAGACATCTGGAAAGCAGTTTTAGCATTCCTCAAACAGAAGAGCCCAAAGTGGAGTGGGTATTCTTCCTCTTGATAACATTCCCTGTTTCTACACTATTTCTTACCTATCATCATCCAATATCCATCTTTCAAGATACAGCTTACTGCAAAAGACCAATCAGCTTCTATTTATTCAACCATTATTGGAAAAACTATTATGAATTTTGTTCGTAGATTTGTTTGTAAACATGTTTCAGAAATGTTTCAATGTTTTTAATATATTTAATTTAAAAATGAGAACAACAAAACAATTGGGATAGAAAGAAAAATAATTCTCTCTCTCAACTCTCTTTTTCTGTATGTATTTATATATTTTTGTCATGAAATGCCAAGCTCCAACCTGAAAACCTAAAAAAAGTATATCAAATATTTTATGATTTTTAGACTTAGCAATATGAAGTTTTGCATAATTAGAGGAATTGAGGAGAAAATGGATAGAAAGGAAGAGAACAGAAAGTAGAAGGCAGAAGGAATGAAGCTGAAGGAAGGAAAGAGAGAAAATTAATGAACTGATGAGCAAGATAAAGAAAACACTTCATGAGAAATATCTAATCCTTGATTTATAATGACTATTCTAATAATAATAATGCATGCATTATATAATGTTTTTGTTTCCTGGTTGCTAAAATAAATGTCATGAAACAGGTTGGCAAAGCAATGGGAATTTATTGGCTTGTAGTTTTGAGGCTAAAAGAAGTCCAAAATTGTGACATCAGCAAGGTGATACTTTCTCATCAAAGACCTTGGCGTTCTGGGTCTGGCTGGCTGGCCATCCTTGGTCCTAGGTTATAAGGATTTCACTTATTTTGCATTAAAGCCTACCCTCATTCAGTTTGGGCACACCTTAACTAATGATATCGTTAAAGGTCTTATTTGCAAAAGGATTCAACACTCACAGGACACTTGAACATGTTTTTGTGGGGAAGATGATTCAATTCCCAACAGATAGCAATATAGAATTTCAAAACCTTTTTACATATCAATATCTAACAGTATATAGCAGATTTGGAAGCAATTGGAACTCAATCAGAAAGAGATCAAGAAGATAAAATCTGGCTGGGTAATAAAATGCAAATAAAGAGATTGTTTATTGTTTGGAGAATTTTTTGTTTGGTATGGTAAGCTTTTTTAAAAAGGGTAAAAGTGATATATATTGAAAGGAAATGAAAAAAAATGATTTTTAAATTCAGTCCAATGACCAACATCCTGGATAAAGATTTTAAAATGATATATCAGTTTAATTAAAGGCAGATGAGTTTTTCATTTTTAACAAAAAGTTGGCTAATGGATTTGCAAAGAAGTTAAGTGATTTTTATTGAAATATTTGCACACCATGGCATTAAAATGGTATAACCAGCTTAATGTCATGCAGCTAGTGATAAACTGATCATCAAATCAAATTTTATTCTTCCTTTCTTGCAGCACCAGGCAATTTTCTTATATCATTATTTAATGATTTTTCATTTATAAATGTATATTTTGTTTAAATAAGAAAACAAGGAATTTATTTAAAAAAGGATTAGGCTATAAAGTTATGTCCATCATGAGTTAAATAGCCAAAAAATAAATATGCCAGAAAGATTTTATTCAATTTAATTACAGTTTTGCCAAGAAGGACAATGCTTCTAAATTTATATAGTCTCTTATGTGTTAAATTTAATATAATACATTTGCTAGCAGCTACTAAGTTTTTTGAAGAACTTAACAACATTTTGTTTTTCTTATAAAATAAAGTAGAAAACACACTAAAAAAAGAAAAATTATAATGACATAGAAGAGTTGTTTGAACAATTGAATAGATTAAAAAATAAACTAATCTGTAAACTGTCAAATTTTAATAAGGCAAGCAGGATAACAATTATGCTAACTAGTAGAATCATGCTAATTTTGCATTGTTTCCTATATAATTAGATGCCAATGTATTCATCACTCTTTTTGTGAAGTATTCTCTAGTGACCCTTGCTAGAAGAGATAAGCCATGTTAATGGCTTTTCTGAACACGTGCTGAAGCATCCTTTTCTCCTGAAATAGAAAGCTTTTAAAGCTCTCTATAGACAGGAAACATTGGGGTTCATATTCTCTTTATTTGCTTATATAAATATAAATGTAGATATAAAGATACAAAATATTAATACCCCACATTATGAGAAATGGACTGATACCGTCAAGGGCTGACTAAATCATGAAATGGCGGGGAATCTTCTGAAGACGTTGTGTGCTAAAAAGCAAATGTCTCCACTGCTTTGAAAATTCTCAGAGTAACAAACCAGTGATTAATAAGGGTCAATAATCCAGAAGTGAACTAGCAAGATATAAATAGGTGGATCTAAGCATAATTATGTACTCCTATACTGAGAAATCAAGCTGGTCCTCTGGTAAAACTGGTGCTTCCTGATTTCCATCTTTATAAAATGCTACAAGAAGATTAAACTGTTTTCCGTTGTCTAATTTGATTATTCCTTCCAATTGTTAAACAAAGAAAAATAAAGAAATATAAATCTAAAATACATTTTTAATTACAGAAGTCTCTGTTCCCAGTTGCACACAGATTCATCTCTCATTAAACCAAGTTTAGCTCTCTTGATGGATATTCATGTAATTAAGCATAATACACATCCAGGATCTCATGATGTGGACTAATTGTAGAAGCAATCATTTCTCATTATAGCCATCTCTAATTACACAAAGAAAATTGGGTGTAAGATTAATTATACAAATGATTCAAATTCATCTATTTATTCTTTTATTTACATTTAATGTGTTTTAGTGTTTTGTTTTGGGCATTCAATGTGCAAGCCTACCCCCAAATCAAAGTTGACATTGTAATAAATGGTTTCATATTTCTCAGCTTCTCAATATGAAAATTGATATTAGAACTTTAGTATCATGGGTTTCAAAACCTATTCTGGAATTCTTTTTTCCTATCATTTTCTGAATCTACTACACAAGCTTCTTTACAACTGCTTTGCCAGTTCTCTTTTTTTATAAAATCCTAAACTGAAAACACTTTGCCTCACATTTAAATGATTTCTGTCCGTTACTGTTCTTAGTAGCTTTATTCTAATAGACCACCTAGTAGTTTCTAAGGGGATAGTCAGTACTATAATGATTTTAAATAAAGGTTGCATATATTAACCAAAGATTACAGGTTGCTAAGCCAACAGATCCAGTGATTTCTAACATATCGGCTAGATACAGAATTAAAGGATCTTATAAGGAGAAGTGCCAGTTCAGAATGTAAACAATAGTACACCAGTGGCATTTTTAACTGGCAAGACTTGAAAATGAAAACATCTAATTTGATATACCTTCATATATATGTAAGCATAAATATAATTATAAAATTAAGTTAAATATTCATTTTACTTTTTTATACACAACTAATTGATTAAAATTAGCTTCCTAGTTCATGCCTGCTGCTACACTTTACTCATTTTTCAGTTCATCTAAAATAGTATTTTCTTAAAGACAAAATTGTGAGTTGGAATAAAAGATAATTATCTGTTGGAGACTTAAAAGGCTATCAGATTATCAGTAAATTATTTTATTGTTTTGTTTTTTTATTTGTTAAACCATTGAACCCTGCATTCAATTATATTGTCAAATTAAAAGTCAGTGCATGGACTACAAGGAAAAATAAATCAAAATCTGTTTTTCTAGATTAAATGAAAAGTAGTAATAATAAGCAAAATGTAATCCTACCCATTGAGGTATTAGTCTTCTTAAGCCAAGTATGACTACACACACACATACACACACAGTCTATTTTTATAGTGATTCAACCTTAGTAAGATAAAATGTCTAAACTGAAGAATTAACTTAATTTCACTGAGGAAAAGGTAAGTTTTTTCAAATTAACATAAAGACACATATATTGAAACATGTAAATATATGTATATATCTTGGGGATATTCCAATTGGCTGTACTCCTCCATTTATCATCTTCCAAGCATTTTGATTTTTCTTAAATTGTATTTTCTATAAGGATTCTTACTTCAACTGTTAACATACTTTAGGATTCTATCAAGTAATGTTTGAATTTAAATTTAACTGAATATCCAACAGAGAGCACAGTAATAAATACATGTTATATAAGACTCAAATATTTCTGTAGAATATGATTACATTTACTGTCCTGATCAAAATGCAAATAAATATGTTTAAAACTATATATCAAATAAATAAATATTTGAAGGAGAAATGTGAAGAAAATTTCCAGGTTTCCCAGAATGAACCCTGAAATGAGAAAATGATAAAGAGACTTTAGAGATTACTTCTCTATTAGCAGAATAAAAATGTAAGCATTACATGCAGCCCTGTGAACTTAAACCACTTACAATATACAGATTAATAAAGCTATAAGACAGTTTGAATTGAAACACACATTACTGAATATTTCCCTAATAACTTGGAATGAGTACTTGACTCTTTTTTTTCCAGTAATGAATGAAACAGTCACATAAAAAATCTGCTTGATAATGTTGACAGCAAATTCTAATCATCTCACTAGACAGAAAGCTTCACAATTATAGTCTATGTGTGTTTTTCCTTTATGTTTCCAGCATCTGGAACAGTGTTTAGAATTAATCTTTACACAGAGAATGAATAAACAAGTATTTATCAGCCTCTATTATATTTCAATATGGTACTAAATTACATGAAGGCTACCGAAATACGTGATCTTGTGGGTATCCAAAAACCTCCTGAAAGTTTATTTTAAAATGAAGCAAGTGTGTGTGTGTGCATGCACGTATGTGTGTGTGTGTGAATTTTTTTGAGCCCATAGTTCAGAACCATAGACTCAAAGATATTTTTCACTTTAAAATATGTAAAGAATTTCACGCCATAAACAGGAAAATGAATCTCAGGTCTGTAAAACATAAATATAACCTAATTAAATGGATCAGTGCCTATTCTTCCAATGTTTGATGGCGAGATGGCTCATCTAGCAGACCTCAAATATTCTGGTCCAATGGTTTTAGTCACTTTTCATGTGAAGAAATGTAGGAGATTGTAGACTTGAGTATTACGGGTGCCTTTGACAAGTCCATTCATAGAGGAAGATTGAGAAATCAGATGATTTAACATTTTTCATTTATACATTTGATTTCTTAACTCTCATTTTTGTAATTTCATGCTCAAAAACTCCATGTAGCCTTTCTATAGGAAGAAAACATTTGTCATATGTTTTGTAGACCCAGAGTATACCTGTTATTTGACAGTCATTTCCTATTGTAAGTTAATAAATCATCTGGTTACTCCTTGATTTCACCTTATTTTTTCTTGTAAAGAAAATGTTCTAGCAGGGAGATAGGAATATCCCAAAGTCTGTGAAAGTTACATATTTCATTATTAATTTTATATAGCAATTTCATAAACTTAGGTAATGTAACCTTACCCCTGAGATATAGATTTGATTTCTATGTACTAAGAAGTCAAATTCTGAGCTTGTAATGATGAGAGGCAGCCCCTGGATTATGGCAAATTCACCAGATATTAAATTCCACCCATGAGACTAGATTTTCCCAAGAATACCTGATGTTGCCACATAATGTTTGTTTTAAACTACAACCATGACACCTGGAACAGCAGCCAAATGACAGAGAAAGTAAGAACTGAAAGATTTTGTAATTAGTAACATGTACTATCATTCTTTATTCCCATTGATTGGTAACTTTCATTTCTTTTTTCAGGAAGAGTTCATCTGCAGTGACATTTGAACATGATGAGGAAAAAAAAAAAAAAAACACAACAACAACAGAGAGATAGTGGTCTAGGGAGAGCAAATGACTCCAGAGGGAAATATAAGGTGCTGTCTCTCTCTCTCTCCCCTAAGCATTACCACTATGCTAGAATTGCCATAGGTTAGATTCATCATGGTGACTTTTTGGAGAATGAATCATGTCCCAAACAAAGACAAGCTCAAATCATAACCCTGGCCCTGTGTTTGTGAACTCATTTGGACCTAGGATATTGGAAGACCCTAATAAAATGAGGTCAAACTGAATCAGTGTGGACCTTAAACTAACATGACTGGAGTCCTCCAAGGAGAGGAGATATAGACAGACAAACAGACTACTGAGCACAAGAAGTAGAAGCCACAGGAAGAGACCAAAAGAAACAGATCTCCAAGTGACAAAGGCAGAGATGGATTGCCAGCAAGCCACCACCAGAACACTACAGACTTGGAGAAAGCAATGCCTGACAATAGTTTGATTTTGGACCTCTAACCTCCAAAACTGTGAGACAGTAAGTTCCCATTCTTTAAACCAACCAGCATGTAGTACTTTTTAGAGCAGCCCTTGCAAACTAAGATAAGTGCCCAGGAATATCCATCCTCATGCTCCCGCTTCCCCTTGCCTTTTCAAATAGACGATATCTTTGACATACTTATTATGTTATTTTTGAAAAGTGTATTATATGATAAATGTTGAAGTCAGAGACACTTGGATTCTAATACAGTTTTTGCCAATCATCATCATGTAAACAGAAATAAGGCTAAAGATCTTATTTGCCTTCACCATACTGCATGAAAAAAATATTTGCTCTACCAGTGAAGAATAACCAAGATGTTTTTGATTCACTGGGAGCTGGTCAGCTTCCTTCTATGGTTACTACTGTATGTTAAAAAGGATATTTTCCTAGATGGAGATGATGCTTAGTGGAAGCACAAGTATGGTTTAGAACAGACCTCACAGTTTGAGGGGGGAGAAACTATTTTTAAAAATAATGGATAGATAATAGCTTTTAAAATTGAAGAAATACTTTTAGTAACTCTTACAACTTCCATTCCAAAATTAGTATTTTATTTTATTTTTTTTTAGGAGGTACTGGAGATTGAACCTGGGACCATGTACATGGGAAGCAGGTGCTCAACCACTGAGCTACACCCACTCCTTAGTATTTTATTTTTACATAATGTAACTCTTCTAATATCTTTTGCTTAAAAGGGAACTTCTGTTTCTATCCTTGTATATTAGCAGGTTTTCTAGGCATAGTTAGGGAAGGTTTTTGTTTTTGTGTTGCTTTCAATCCTCTTAAATGAGCAATTTGAAAATGTGTCTCTAGCTTCTCCATAGCATCTGACCTGTATATGTGAAATTAAACAGCTCCCTCAAAAAACTACAGACTATAGATCCAAAATAAAAGTATAATTAAACCACTTAATATGTTAAATATGGCTTGTGAATATTTTTTTTTTTCCTTTCATGGAAAATAATACCTTGAAATACAGCCTCAGGATTTAAATTCAACACCTGTTTTCCATGAAATGTTTTAGTAGAACATTTTTTTCCCCAAGAGTTGGTTTCAAAACATTATTCTCCCCACTCTATATCAGGTCTGTATGACCTACTACTAGGTGGAAATGGTTTGGGGAAAGTCATCCTGGGTACAGATGGCAGAGGGCAGAGTTTAAGAGGGTGGCATACACAGAATGGAGGACAAATTGATGCTGCTTTCCATCCACAAATTAATCTTACATAATCAGTTGTCCAAGAAAATGATAGATGATTTGACTAAATTTGCAGGCATACATTAAACCAGTTTTTCTCAAAGACACAGTTTAAGTGGTCTAAAGAATAATTAACAATATAGTTCATTAAAAAATTTTCAAACAGTAAGGTGGCAGTCTGAGGAGAAGGTCAAGTGGAATGGAATTAAGATTGTGTGTCTACTTGAATCGGTATTCTTTTATTCCCATCTGTTTATAGGAATAAAGATTTTACAAGCTCAGACTTCTGAAAGTGATCAATCATTAAGAGGCAGAATCATTAAAGGGTTTAAAGATCACATGATCAAAGCAAGCACAAATTATTTGCCACTACCCAATACGCTGCATTCTAACGGGTGCTCTTCAAAAAAGCAGATCATGGTAACAGATCCACATCTATGCAGCTCTCAGTGTTAAATTTCCTACATTGTTTTAGCACATGCAGTACTAAGTAATAAAATCATAAAAATAATGGTCTCAGAAGCTTACTGCACAGATGCCTTAAGAACTCCCAAGCTTTTCTTTTTTTTTTTT